>JAGKTI010024809.1:0-14223 GCA_018397915.1 Birgus latro | reverse complement strand
GATAGGATGGAGAATGGGAGACTGCCTAGAAGACTGCATGTAAATGAGGTGGAGGGGGAGTGAAGAAGGAGACCAAGGATGAGATGGAGAGATGGGGTGGAGAAGTATATGAGAGGGGTGTGTGAGTTGGAGATAAGGCAGCCAAATGGCAGAAGACAGGGCGACGTGGAGCCGATTTGTTGGTAGAGATCTTTAAGGGAATACGGCGTCTAGTAATAGATAGCTTGATAGCTTGACCCCGTCTGTTCGGTCGAACAGACCCGTCGACCACAGGTAAGCAATTGCTGCTGTGGGACCGTCCAACAGGTACAGTACAGTATAGTACAGTACAGTAAAGTACATACACCGTGTAGGGATCAGACGCTTCCTTGTGGTAGACAGAGCCTCACCTGGGGTGGACCAAGGTTCTTCCACTTGACGAGGTGCACGGAAATGTGGCGACTTTTGGCGCCCGAGTGGACGCTGCAGCTGCTCCACTCATGGTGGACAGCTCCACTACGTGTAGGTTCCTCTTCAGCTCCAGATAAGCTGGTAAAAAGTATATACAAGAAAATTAACGCACATATAAAGGATACTACAGCGATTTTCCTTGACAACAGTGATGAGAATATAGCGGTCGCTATCAAGCTGAAAAAATTATAACGACAGACGTCGATGTGTACCGTCAAACCCATTGCATCCAACCCCCTCCTCCCCTCCCCCCAACAAAAAAAAAAAAAAAAAACTAAGAGAATATGAATATCCGGGTGGGATGGAGCAAAGCAACAATCAGTTCATCTATAAAACTCATAGCTTGAGTTTCGTTGTGCAGTGCAGAGATATACTGGTACATTACTGATAAACCTGCTGGCTCAATCATGTGTATGTAGTAGAGATTTTTTGACCATTTAAACGTGGTTACTTGACAAACTTTAATTCACGCCCTAGTTTGTGTTCGTACTGTCCATGTGTGTACATTGTAACACCTACTCCGCTGTCAGAACCATAAGGCAGCGAGATACACAGGGCGCTGCTGGTGAGGGTGATGTATTTTTTGCCGAGAGACTGCTCGTTAATTCCCTCACCACTTCCAGTCTCTCTCCGCTCACCACCACATCGCACTGGAGCCATCTGCTCTCTGCCATTGTTTTTTCTTTTACATACTGCGCTTTCATTCGTAGATCTTTCCACTCAGACTTTAATGAAAGCCTTAAATAAAAGAAGTTATAACTCGAACACCTTTAGGGACGTATTCTCCTCAGCATTATTTTCTCTCCGGTATATGTTTGCAGATGATACAGTATTCTCGTGCGCGCGCGCGCGCTTATACTCGTGCGTGGGCAGTTTATGCAGTCTGTCAATATAAAAAATAAACAAGTACGACCTTCACCCTTACTCGCTGTAACTCCCGCATTTCGACATTCGCAAGGAAATAATTCACATTCATTTAGTTATCAGTTTAATATATCCACATTATCCCTGCTGCTCGCAACAGTTCCACCTCTACTTCATTCTCCCCCGCCACACTCATACTTCACCTCAGGGGCGCCCCCAGGCGGACGCACGTGCGTCCACTATATGGCCCCCAAGCAAGAAAGGGCCTGTTAGGGAAATCCCTCAACCTTACTTAAGTAAACCTCATATTGAACAACAATAAATAGTATAATATAATCAAACATGTTACTTAAACATAAACTCAATCATCATTAAAAGAATTTGATAATTTCATCATTATGTAAGTAATGAAAGAAAACACAATGTAATAGACTATTTCATAGAAAATTAAATAGTTACCCTCGTCCTTACGTTCGGGATAGTTTTCTTTAGTTACCATAATCTTGTTTTATACAATGTCGAATGCTATATTTAGGTATCGCTGATATTTCGAATGATTATTTGATAAAACAGTGGGTTTATTACTGGTTAATTTCCTATATAAGAGACTCAGAAGACAATCGATTATTATTATTATTGTTGTAATTTTATGCCTTTCGAATGCTAGAAAACATTCATTGTTTACAATCGGAGCTCGGAGGAGCAGCGAAGAGCTCTTCTTCTGCTTCACTACCCTTTAACCTAAGAAGAAGAAGAAGAGCTCGGAGGAGCAGCGAAGAAGGCGGTAATATATTTCTTTGTTTTATAACGTTATACATCTCTTAGGAACTTGTTTTTTAAATTTTTTATGCCTGCAGCCTGTAAAAGAATTCACAGTTACATTTTAACCAATTCATTTGGCTAAGAGATACATAGCCTGGATGGATAGCCTGTTACTAAAGGTAGGGAAAACCATAGTGAAGTTCCACAGTAATAGAAGATACGAATATTCTTTGAACATTAGGGATAACTGCCATTTCGGATTTTCGGTGCTACACTCTGCAGGCTCCACACTTAGGCTTACCATGATCTAGGTCAGTGTTCTTCAAACTTTTTTCATCGCGACCCAATTTCATTTTATGTATTATCTTCACGACCCTATTGCACGGCTGTTGTGCCTCTCTCCCTCTGGTTTGAAAACTTTTTACTAATACATACATATATATATATACATACATACATACATGCATACATTACATAAGCATGTACACATACCATATATATACATACATACATATGTGGATTCAAAATAATTGCATATGTTGAAAGTGTGCTAATGTAAATTTTATGTATTAAAAATATTTTTACAAAATATGTACAAGTACTGTGTAAACTGCAGCCAAGCATAGGAAAAATAGTATGCCTTTACCTGTTCAGTGTGCCTGGTGTGCCTGCTTGGTACTACACTCCATTTCACTTGAGTCTGGCACCATCAGTGATGTCCTCAGTACCTGTAGTACTGATAAAGGTCCTTAGTACTGGATATACCTTTTTGTATTGCCTTTTTATTTTGATTTTCAAGGTAATAAATGGAGGTTCACATAGTGCAGAGGATTTACATCAACACTACAGGTGTTGAGGACATCACAGATGGTGCCAAACTTGGTGAAATGGAATATAGTTATCTTTCCCCAGTCTAGCTTGCAGGATGTATAACTTGTGAGATGAAAAAGCTCATTTTCTTGATCAGGTGTTAGTTTTAGCCCTACAACAGCCTTTGGTCTTTCATAAGCGTAGGGGTCTTTCACCCAGTGCTCTCTCATATCTTGTAACTTATCTTTAGGAAACTACTCTTCAAAACTCTCCGACAAAGAATGGAGGTGTAGCTATATATCTCATTTAATTTTCTCCAGATTTTCCTCACTGATGCTGTTTTCTTCAATATGCCGCAAAAGTGTTCGGAACATACTGTATAGTAAATAGGGCGATCAACACCAAGCCTAGCTTACCACAGCATTATTGATTTCTTAAATGTTTCTACTTCCTCACTGTGTCGGAATACATTATTTTCTTTCCCTTGCAGTTTCAGATTAATGCATTTCACTTATTATTTATATATCTAGTTACGATGTGGCGACCCACTGAGCAAAAACTTGCTATACCCAGTATCGGGTCGCGACCCGTACTAGACTGCGTAAGCCTATATATATGTGTTCTTGGCTCTAGGAAAAGTGGTATTTTTGAATGACGACACCTGTAGCCTATAAGTTTTACCTAGATAAAGATTGATTTCGTAATTTGCGTCTTATAGCCCATAGTTCAGTTAAATATGCTATGTCCTATTCGTCAGAATTTTCTAATCAGTTTTCTAACCGATTGAATCCTTCTGACTCCCACATAATTATTAATAATATAAATGTTCCCACTTTCTCTATTATTGATATTCTTGGTGTGACACTAAATAGTAACCCAAGCTGGACAGCCTGTTAGATCCATTGCCCCCCCCCAAAAAAAAAAAAAAAAAAAAATCGGGACTCCTATACAGAGTCCGAGAATTTTTCACTGACGAGCAGTTGACACATTGTTATACATTTTTTTTTTTACAGAGATTAGTACAGGGACGATACATTGTTTGTATATTTTTCTTTTTAAAAAAGGGATGACGTGTTTTTCATAAGAGTTTTGTTTACCAAATGCACTGTGTCTCTTGCTTATATTTCAGCGTTCGATAGTATAATCTCTGTTATCTTTATAACTTGGCCTAATGATTTCTGTATGTCGATGTAGTTACCAGATAAATTATAGAAACCTTGAGTACAGTGACTCAGTATCATTCTGCTACATGGATTATGTAAATTTCAGATACAGTATAATGCATGTATCTACAAAGTAAACTTTTATTTTACACCTAAATCTGAAGATAGTTTCAAAATGCACTTTAAATTGATCCAATCTTAAACACACACACGCGCGCGCGCAGATGAATAGACTTTCCTCGCCATCCCCTAGTCCTGAAAACTGGGCCTCTTTACAATATGTGCGTCCACCACAAATACTTCTGTGGGCGCCCCTGCTTCACCTCACCTGCATTTATGAACCTTCAATACCTTCACTCTTTCCTTCTTGTTCTTCATCTGACAGCCACTCATAACGTGTTCTTACTCTTACACTCCCCCATGACACACATTAATGATGACTCATTCATTGTTGACTCATCATGCTGACTGCGACACAAATCTTTCCGTAAATCAAAGGCCTCTTACTTTGTAGTCATTCTCTCCAGTATTCAGTCTCTCAGATTGCTTAACACACATCAGCTCCTTTTCATCCACTCTCATTGTTACTCTAGTATTCTAACTTATGTCACATAAATGGATAAACAAAAAAATTAGGTCATCTTCTGTTAACAAAACTGTACATGACGATATGTATTGCGCTGCACTTGCAGCCTTCATATCCCCTTGTTCGCGCTTCTCTCTGATTCTAGCGACTTAGTAAAAGTATGGAAAGGGATAAATTTAGAGGAAAGGGAAAGGTTGATAGAAAGGTAGGCAAAGGTTTCTTAGGTAAGAAGAGTCGAAGGAGTGAATGATGGAAGGGAGAGTAAGGGAGAGGAGGAAGCAGTAAGTCTATCTGTCTCTGTAGTCAGACACCGTAATCCCATAAGGGGTGGCCGTTTGTCTTTGAGTTAGTTGTTTATACTGGGAGGGGCACTAACCCTCCGCCAACCCACTTGTTGACACGTAGGGAACACGTGTGAGTTGGTTATATGGTTACCACCCAACGTTGTAAATGGTTTTCTGGCTTACAGGAATCCATTAGGCTTGTCACTCAATGAAAAGCCACCTGAAAAGGAAAGAAGAGTGATAAAAAGTGACAGGAGAAATGGGAGAAATGGGAAGCGAGGAGGGCAGACACAGAAGAAGAATGATAAAGTTGAAGGAAAAAGTAGGCAATTCTACATCAAGTGAGTGGATGATGGTCGCCACCACCTACCAGCAAGCAGTAGGTAAAGGATTAAAGTAGGAAAAGAACGCTGGGCTAAAAATGGAAGAAGGAAAGGGGAGGAGGAAAGAAGGATCACCGGTAGGTCATATTCACAGAACTGTACGATCCACTGTATTCCTCAAGGCCACTATACTTCCTCGTGCCCTCCTGTGTTTCTGTTGTCCGCGTGACAGTAGATCTTAGCTAAGTGCTCCTGCTCTTCTTTACTTCCCAAACTCTGCCCTTTGTTTTCATAAGAGATGACATTACCTACTGTATGTGGGTAGTCGATATCCTTCCTGCTAACAGCGCCTCTCCCAGTAGATATTTGGCATGGCGTGTCCTCAGCATACGTGGGAATCAGAATCTTTGAAGAGGCTGTCCCTGTAATTCCTCCCCACACCACTATCATACATAGCTACGTATATTTCCTGCCCCTTCATTATGTTATGTTCCTTATCTAGGTGTAAGGCACGACAACACGCGACTCTAGGCCATGCTTGGTGGCGACCACAAGCAATAATTTGGTGCCAAAATAAACCCCCACTTCTCATTCCACCCCGATTGCATTAGTAATTTAACAGTTGCTACGCTGCTGCTGCTGCTGGAAACCGGGCCTCGATGGTAGAGATACCTTGAGGAAAGTAAAATGGGCTTCACGATAGTAGAAAACAGTGTTCCAAAACTTGCAGGGTATGTACACTCGAAGACCATAAAAAGTCTCCCACCTCCACCGACCCTGAGACGAGGCCTGAGGTCTTTCTGGATGACGGCTCAGCCAAACTATCACGGGCAACACACGAACGAACATACACCGCGAACCCTCTAGGCTAAGGCTTTCGTAACCATTGCGTCATGGCACATTTATCACGTTTTTATTGAGATGGGCCAAATCCTTGGCTTCATAGACGTAAATATACACCAATATTACATACCACTGTCCTCATGGTATTGTACTAATATACTAGAGACATCCTTTTTACCTTCATTTCGGGCCTATGCCATCCCTGACCCACAGCCCATATATATGGTGCAGGACCGGAGTCCTATTCATACCAGTCGAGCAATGAGAAGATGGTTTGATGCCCACCCTGAAATTGTTTTACTTGACTGGCCTTCTAAAGGGGCAGACTGTAACCCTATTGAGAACCTTTGGGCGCTTGTGGTTCGTGAGTGGGGTGTGGAGGAGAAGACTAGGGAAGCGGTTATGAGAAAGGCAAGAGATGTGTGGAATGGAATAAGAAATACACCTGAAATTTGTAGCAGGCTCGTAGATTCCATGCCAGATAGATTACGTGCAGTCATAGCAGCCGATGGTGGTTGGACAAGATATTGATCATGTTTCTCTTACAGCCATGTAAGCATACACGTATAATTGTTTGCTTTGCATATGTTTACATGTGAAAAGGTTGTAGCATTTGCAGTAATAATAAAAAAATTTGTGAAAAAGTCTTTAACTCTGCAACATAAGATGTAAATGATACTTATGTTTGATAGGTTAATAATCATATTAAGGTGTATTCCAGGATGAGATTTTAACACGATAGAATTTATGGTGTAAATAAGGTTAGACATGCAGCAGAAATAAAACATACAGCTAAATTTCTATGAATGATAAATCATATTGTGGTAAATTCTTTATCGTCGCCGCGCACCCCCCCCCCTACCCCTCCGCCCACACAGTGTTGCTTTAACAAGCAAGCACTATGGACTATATTCTTTATTTACATAAGTTGCTGGCATTCATTTACATAAATAAATCAATCACTTCACTACAACATAGTGAAGATGCTTCAACCACTAAATAACTGGTGCCGAAGCCATGGAGGGTTCATAAGAGTATGTTCGTGCCTGTGTTGCCAGTGATAGTTTGGCCGAGCCGTCATCCAGAAAGACCTCAGGCCTCATCTCAGGGTCGGCGGAGGTGGGAGACTTTTTACCTACGTGGTTTGTAAGTCTCTCTCTCCCATGGACTGATTTACAAGAAAGATCAAAGTGGATGATGGAAAAGAGTGTAAATCTGGTGGTGGATAATGAAAGAGGAAATATAATAGATTCATTTCGATCTGCCGTACTGCTTTCTAACAGCGGAGATTAACTTTGTTAATTTGTAATGAATATAGTGGATGATTACGAGAGAGGAGTGAGGGTGTCTGAGAGTGAATGGAAAAGATGGTTATGGAGGGGAAGGGTAACTTACCTCACAATATAATGCACAAAAGAATGGATACTCATCTGAAAATCTCTCACCATCGTCTCAGCTGACTCGTCCACATCTAGCCCACCATGTTCAGAGAGACCTAAAGTAATATTATTACCCCAAATCATAGCATCCATCCTACCTGGAACTTTCCGGGAGGCGTAGAGCTCCTTGCAGTCCGCCACGCCCTCATAACAATAATCACCGTATTTAGTGTTGGGGCGCAAGTTGCAAGTGTTTTTTGAAAGACCCCTCGGAGTAATTATCTTGTTCTTTTTCTTCATGCGTGTGTGTGTCTTTCCTAAGCCCAGAATTTTGTTACTTAGTGTTTCCAGTTAATCTGATGATCGTTCAGTGAATCTACTTGCCTGGAGGTGCTGACGTGCAGCAGATGATGCCTGCTTACCCTGATACCAAGAGCCAAGGCCTTACAAACCCACCTCCGATTCAGTGACAGATCCAAGGGCGATTCACTGGGTGCCTGTGAACTCCCGCGTTCCCCTCCCCCAGCCCCCCTCCCCCCCACACACACACATCGCCTAAAAGGAGCTTTTGGGATGGTCGATATCAAATCTCATTTTACTCGTACACGATAGGAGTAACTAATCTAATGTGGTTAGGAAGGCGGTGAGTTGTGAAGATAAAGTGGAAAATGGATATTGGGCAGACATGATCATAGCTGCGATTTACTTGTAAATGTACAGTTTTAAAACAGACTCACAATGTTCACTGTCGGCGAACTTGTTGCACAAAACACACCACAGCGCTGGTTCCAAGCCTATGAAGGACATCACCATTGATACCGCGCAGGAGGCACGAGGAGTAATTACGGACACCATATGGTATTCATATAGATAACAGGAGTGATTACGTCGGTAATTATGGACCTAGTTATTACGCAACGCTACAAATTAACCGGTGTTAACAGGAAAGTACGCTATTACCGTACCCAAGGCAAACAAGTTGAGCTAAGTATTCTTCAGTTTCTAATTAAAAATTACGCTACACATTGTTCATTGTACAATGATCTTACACAAACATAGCTATTGGTATGTGGGTGCCTGTATAAAACTATTTAGGCTGTCACTACATACATATTTACCCTGTGTATGATGGAAAATGGTACTACAGATCAACATATGACACCTTCATGAATACACAACTACACCAACGTGCGGGTGAAATAACACGCATACATAAACCATGGTCTCACAATGGATCGTATTCCAAGCCGCTTTGGAAAATTCGTAACACTTTCCTTCGCGATTTATTCTCGCGTTACTCCTCAGCATATTTCCGCTGATGCGAACTGTGTCGGTATTAAAAGGATGTTAGTAGCATACGCAAACTCAGTCGATAAGGAAGAGATACTACAAAGCCACTATGCCACCTAGAATATGGCCCATTATTTCACAGAGTATCCACACATACTTTTTTTTTCTTTTTTGTTACTGAATACGACGTGTGGGTGGCTCGTGCTTATTATTATTTTTTCCTTGTTCTTGGCCTTGTTTTACTTAGAGGATCCTTTAATTTTAAACCATTGCCTCGCCCATACCAACTAATCTGAAATGCATATCTTTACAAGGTGCTTTACCCCATCCGGCCCAACCCACCCTTTTCCTGTCCCCCTTCCCCACGTCGAACTTCTGCCCTGAATTTGTCACATCTGTTCACTACAAGTAATTTCGCTCATACACTGTCCATCTCTTCACAGGGTATATGCGTCTTGCCTGCCGAACACTCAGCGCAGACTTAGCTCATCCCACTCATTCCTTTCTGCCCACTTCACCTATTTTTTGCTCCCCCACCCCTGACCTACGCGACATACATCATACTGGCTCACCTACATTGGCATCTTCACAAGGTATACTCCTCCTACCATACAGTGCCCCACCACCCATCATCCCAGGCCATCCCGCCCGCGTGTTTCCCCCAGCCCTCCTCACCGCCCATCGTCCCAGGCCATCCTACCCATATGCTTCTCCAAACCTATCTCACCGCCCATCATTCCAGGCCATCCCACCCACTCATCGCGATCGCCCCTCCCAGATTTTGCACTTTTTTTTTTTCACTTGCCTTCCTATGTTGTCCTGAATCGATCACACAGATATAGATACTTGTAAAACTTTCCAAGCAGCTGTTCCACAAGAATGACAAACTAAATTCCTGCATCCCTATAACAGTATGCTGGCTGCGCCCGTGTGTGTGTGTGTGTGTGTGTGTGTGTGTGTGTGTAAAATACTGATCGACACAACCCTTTCAGTGCAATATCATGTTCCATTACTTTATTGTTGTTCCTACAGGCGATTTCATTTGTCTTAGAGGATACCAATTGTACTGAAGGAAGCCGTAGAAGTTATATCTATTCTTCCTGCTTCGAAAAGCTTCCCCTAAAATTAATACCATCATCTGGAAGTTGCAAGAATGAGACAAAACTAGATCACTGGACAGAAGGGTTTAAGGCTGTTGACAAGTTACGACAACCAACAGGACTGCGGTGAACCCTCCTGTCCTGCACCCGCTGCCAAATTTCTGGATCCGCCGTCCTTGCTGTGTCCCTCCACCTCGCCACGTACTATCGGCAACAATAGGAAGACCTTGGCCGCGGTGTCTCAGTATGGCACAACGCATGTTAAGGAGCCGAACTGGGGAGGACAAAACCTAAATGATGAGCTTCTTGTCCCTCCTCCCCTCCCCCGGTACACCGCACACCCCAAAATTTATAACTTATGTCACACCTTAAGTACTTGGTTATGGTTGATGAAAACTGACCTTAAATTCAACATTTTTGCATGAACAGTGCTTGTGTATCTTTGAATCGGGCAACTGCTGCTTTGGGCTTTTACAGCAATAGTCCTCTCACCTCCTCTGCAGCCTTCCAGTGGATTTTAAATTAGTCTCGTAAATCTGATCGTCGAAGTCCCTGGAAAAAGAAGTGGGAGAGGCGACAGGATTATTGCCAGCTGTACGGTATGCCCATTTGAACCTCCTATACGACCAGTGCGAACTGGAGGTCTGGCTTTACGCTCTAGAACATTAACATATCACAGGGTCGTAGTCAACAGTAGGTGGCATAAAAGCTTCGTAGTATCGCTTCCTTACCGATTTACTTGGCAGCTACATCGTAAAATTGTCTTATATTCTATTTGCATAGCTTTAATACTGACTTAGTAGCACCGAGCAAACATACAAGTGGAAACTGAGGAGTGATGTGCAGATCACAACGCTAAGGAAGAGGTTTTGCGAAATCTCCAGTCAGTCAGAAATCCTGCCCACTGTGACGTTTCAACTATGGTAAGTTTGTTTTAATCTGGCGGAACTGTCACTCCCACAACTTAATAACTATGTCGATATTACATGAAATCAGTTGAGCTTTAGTTATTACGTAGAATCGAGTCTCCTTGGTTACCGTACTAGTCCAATCTACCTTCCAATCTATCTACACTTGGCCCTCAGCTGAGTTGGAGAGGGTTATGCATCATCGGATCTGAGTAGACTCACTGTAGTACCAGCAGCCTCGTTCCTTCATATCACTGCCTCCAAAGAATATACAGAATACGGCAAGGATGTCAAGTGTACCGAATTTCTGATCGTTGCTACATAGTGATTTCCCAGGTTAAATTGAGGTATACAGAGTTGTCCTTATATTGCGCTCTCCAGTCTTGTGTGTTGCAGAGATGGCTCAGTCTATGTCTTGTGAGGAACAAAGCCGTTTTGGCTCCTTAAAATTACTAATTAGCTATGTAATCCATGGACCTAAACGCGCGCGCGCGCGCACCCACGCAAACTATAAAGCACGAAAATGGTTATGAAAACTATAAAATTGTGCGAAGCAGATACTCGTCCCGCAACATAAGAGAACTGCGTTGCGTAAAATAGGACCGTCTTGTATTTTACACCAAGACCGACGCGTGACCCTCCGCTCTGGACCCCGCGGAGTCTGGTTTGAACTCCTCCAACAACCTCCCCCCCCCCCCCCCCCTTTCTTTTCTGTTTTAACCCGTTCAGTCTTATGAGTTATCTTTTTTTTTCTATTTTGTTCTTAGTATCTCCAGATGATTTGATTAACCATGCAATACACGTTTTGAAATGTGAGGCGGGGAAGGTTAAATTCAGCTTTCATACACTTTTTTTCTTTACCAGCGGTCTCCTGAATTTACTGCAATCGTCTGGTGACAGGAAAAATTATTTACAACCACCTCTTCTTACACTTGATTATGACACGGGTACAAGTGTTCCCCCCCCCCATATCACTCGAGAAGGAGGGGGGGATTCCGTAGATGGCCGTCGGCAAACTGGGTACAGTGACAAGCACAGGGCAAGGTAAAACAAACATATCTCTCCCATAAAGAACACTGTTTGACAACCACCTTCGTCTTATTTTTGTGGAGGCAAAAAGAGTACCTAATTAACCCAAACATGCAGTAACTTAGCATTCGCTGCTCTCATCTGCTGTGCGATCGTGGCTCAGGTATAACGCGAAACAAAATATGTGATTTACGTAGGGAAGCAGCTGATGGGAGGTGCAGAGTCCTCATCTGCTGTCTGTCTGTCTGCCTGTAGCCAGACGCTTTAATCCCGGAAGCGGTGGCCACAAACGAGTCTCCTCCATGTCACCCTGTCCTCCGCCATCAATCTTCCCTCTTTTCAACTTACACCCCTTTCTCATATACCTCTCCACTCCATCCACCCATCTCATTCTTGGTCCTCTCCCTCTTTCCGCTACACTCGCGTACTCTTTTAGTCAGTCTCTCGTTTTCCATTCTCCCCAGATTCCCAAATCGTCTTAAGGTGCTACCTCTCCTGATGCTTTCTGACGTATCCACAGCAACACTATAATGCTCAATCACTTCCTCATTTGTCTTGCTTTCTCCATATAACTCCACATACTCCTGACGTGTCCTCCCAACGGGGTCCAAGTTCACTTTCAAATGTTGGGGATCAAAGTACTGTCGTGCAACTTTTTTTTTTTATGCTCACTTTCCTGTTCCTTATCACTGCTGTCATTGAGCCAGGAACTTTTCCACTTTACTGTACCCTTTCATTACCTTCATCCTTTAAACTTCCATCCATACTTATAACTACTTTTGAGGTCACTCACGTTCTCATTTTTCCGACTATCCGGTCTCGCTGTGCACTCTGTGACTTCATTTCTCTCAATGACCCTAACTTTACTCATAGCTAACGCAGATTCTCTTCTTCCATTTCGTTTCATACACACACACTGCTTCAGCTGCTTTACATGAGTGGACAGAGAATGTAGCAAGAAATTATTATAGATAACCTACCTGATGCTTGAAGTACTCATTTCATATGTAATTTTGCGCTATGCAACCAATACAGAACTGGACATTGACTCACCCCGAGACTACAAAACCAGAGCCAGGAAGGTAGGGCGTGACAACCAACTCGTGCCTTGTCTGGCTCACCACTGGCACTGGTTTGCCGAATGCCGCTGGGCTTCCGTTGCCTTGCTTCCCTCCACCGGGCTCCACTGTATTCTCGCCAGCCTAGGAGACTCTTTAACACTGCTTCCTTACTATGTTATTTCTGTGTATGGGACGGTAATAATCTTTTAAATATTAAGGTGTAACAGGAAAAATATCTGGCGAGGGAACAGGTGCTAGCAAGTCTCCTTATCCGACGAGAACAGTGTCCGCTATCCCTCCGGTAATATGGGAGGCACAGCGTAATGGCGCATAATTCACATGTAACTAGTTCTCGTGAGTTGCAACTGCATTTTTGTCCTCAACTACCGAGTGTATTACGATACGCAGCGCTTTGATGAAATATGAATCAAAGTACGGTAGTAATAATGAATTGCACCGACGTAGTTGCAGTAAAGAGGCAAGTTTTTCTTGTGAATATAAAAACTACTGTTATGCAGAAAAGAAAAACGCTACAACATGGAGGGGAAACGAAATAAGTAATAGAGCTAAAGGTTACCAAACTTCCCAAGGGAATGCAGGATGGTCGCCACATTGCTGCAGTGACATACGCTTGTGCATATTGCTGTGATGATTAATGAATATACAGTAACATAGGTTCCCAAAATTTGTGTTTACATGGTCTGGCTTTGATCCCATGAATTCCTAAAAGCATAAATAACAAAAATGAATAAATAAATAAAAGACAAAAAAGACGTCTCAGGGTATTTGTCCAAGGATCAGCTGTACCAAGTTTGAAACGAGTTGAAGAAATAAAAAATGGCACCAGATTGTAAAGTTCTTGGGAAAGAATGTAAGAGGAAGAAGAAAAGTAGGAAAATGTAGAAAAAAAGAAGGGAAGAAATAAAAAAGGAAAAAGAAAAGAAGAAAAAAAGATGGAAAGAAGGGAAGAGGAGGGAAAGAATAAGAATAGACGATGAAGATAGACAGAACAGAAAGAAACTGATCAGGTACACATTATACTGTGGAGACCAAAATATGTTTACTGCAGTAATTACTAATAATTACGTTAGACAAGTTCATAAAACTTTGGTTATATAAGTTGCTCCGTATAAAACGCTTCTCTTCAACTCCACTGTTCAGTTTCTTGTGTGTTGCAGGGACGACTTAGTCAACCTCATCAGTGTCTATCCTGCATCATTCATTCATTTCTTACTCCCACTGCCATACCCACGTCCACACCAGCAGACTGAGCCGTCCCTGCAACACAGGATGCCACCAGCTGAGTTTCTAGTGGAGCGCTATTTACGGACTACCCGGTACACTACGGACACCTGTTCCTTAATATGAATT
>JAGKTI010024808.1:0-14223 GCA_018397915.1 Birgus latro | reverse complement strand
GAAATCTGCTTCCAAGAGACTAGACGTACTGAGCCGATTCTGCCTTCTTTACCCCTGCATAATTGCTGACTTTTGTACATGGGTCTTATTCACCCCTGTGTAGAGTACAACTCTGATGTATGGGGATGCTCCCCACAGACACCTCTTCTTAACAAGGTGGAGTCACAACCTTTTCATCTTATTAACTACCCTGCTATTACTGGCTCCTTTCATCTCTGTCTCTTTGCTACACTGTTGCATTTTTATCTCCTTTCTATTTCTACTTCAGTGGACAGTTTTCCTACGAACTGTCTTCTTTCATCCCTCCATCACTATGGCGGGCGCATAACACATGTCTAGCAACAAATGTCATCCATTTTCTGTCCAACTCTCTCGAGCAAATGTTAACAGTTACTCCTAGTCCTTCATGTATGCAACAGGTCAGCTCTTGTATTGTCTTCCTCTGTTTGTATTTCCTGCTGCTTATGACCTCCAGGCTTTGAAATGCAGTGTGTCTAGGAACCTCGGAATGAACATATTTTGAATTTGGCTCTCTGTTATCTTATTTTTTTTTTAAGGAACATGGCTCCTGGTATTTGATTCCCTCTTCCTTACATTGAAAAAAAGAAAATAGGAAAGATACGCCATGTTTTCTTTACTTCTCCCAGTCTCACAAGTTTTTAAATCTTAGATAGGTCCTCCCTTTCTGGACAGGTCCTTAGTGATAAAGTGCAAGCCATTCAGTATGCCATCCAAAATTAACTGAATAGTCTGAAGGCAGCAGGTATAAGACATTATACTAAAGACGTTTACAACTTGAACATCACCTTGCCATGTCTGTGACGGGATTAAAGAGAGTACCAATGTAAGTGAAATTCGTTTACAGTGAAATATATAATAAACACTCAGTTTCCTTTTTCCCAACTCATTATAAACCTTTTTTTCTAATAACCTTCATAAGGCAAGACTTATGGGCTAGCCTAACCCCTTCAGCCAAGGAACACTGATGTGTTTATAGCCAGACGCCTTAATCTCAGATGGGATGGCATCAAACTAATCGTTTTTATATCTTCATGCCCTTTACCATCAAGCTGCCTTCACTCCAACCTATAGCATCCTCATTCTATTCAGCGCCGGGGAGACCTCCTGTAGTGTGATAGAAAATCTCTTCAGGTAGCATGACTAAAATTAAGCATACTTCACTGAAGTGAAGTCGCTGATGAAGATGTTTAGTACAATACTATGCAGTAGACAGTGAGACCGTTAAAAAATAGACTTCTATGAACTGCCTAAAGTAGCTAATCTATCTGTATGCATTAGCCCACTGAGTTTCCAAAACATTACAGGTATTACCTTCTCGAGCGTGGTAGCAGTTTGTTCTTGATTCAGACTTCTAAAGCGGTTATATAAGGATTCTGCCCCTAAATAATGCTAATAACTTTTATTGAAATTTTGTTGCCATAGTACTTCTTTCACATATCTGGGATTGCGTGATTCCAGCATTTCTAACCCGACTGCTAAACGCTGGTCAGCTTAGCAAGATCTGATTAGGATTCCCCTTTTTTGATGCCATAAGAAAAAGAAAACTGACCTGAGCTGGACATGTAATGTTTTCTTGCAGACAAGGAAGTATTGCAGATCCCTGCCACTTTCAATGCATAACATTAGCAAGTTGCTTTGAAAAAAAAAATAGGGAACCTTAACCGCTCGCAATTTCTCTTGTATCGTGGCAGCAATTTAATGCACTACACTTTGTTGCATCAGCATATTTTAACCCGTTCAACACAGGGTGTTTGCCTAGGGCCCATGGATGCTTCAGTGATTTGAAAGAAGTAACAGAAAAGTGGTACCTCATCACAGTGAATGATTAATGTTTCAATCAATCCTGCTTTTTTGTAAATTTTTGACGTGGTCAGTTATCATTGTACCTGGCTATATATGAGTTGTTAGTAATCAGACATTTCATTATCAGTAATTTACGCCCATTTTAACTCCAAGGGTGGCAAATGCTATCAGGAGTGAACTTAACTAAATACTCGGCAAGACACTTTATTTCAGCTGTACAATACAGTGTGTATTACAAATAAATCTTCTGAATCACAGAGTAAAAATCTTTGATAGAGGACAGCATAGAAAACAAGGGAAAATAAATCAGTATGTAAAGGGATCAGTTCTACCTTCTAACCCCATAGGTCAATGATGGGAACTGTATATTTTTCCCATCTAACGTCAACCCATGTTATCAAACATAGGTAAAACTGCAGCAGGAATAATAGTGAAAAAAAATCACTAAGATTAATTTGGGTGATAGCGAATAATCTGTTATTTTATTTCAGTCAAAGCAAAATAATTTTATTCGGATTTGGCAATCCCCTCGTATACAAACGGTTATTTCACCACTATTTTGTTATCCTCAACGTCCCCCAAACATAAAAGCCATATAGTTAATTAAGATACATTATCTCTGAGTTTACATACGTGTAAGTAAGCTTTCATTTTTTTACGGTCGAACATGGAACACATGTTAGCGTAGTCAGCGAAGATAGAGAGAGGTCAGACAAGTACTGTCAAAATTACCTGCAGTACTGTACTTCACAAGCTGGATCCAACGCTTGGAAAAGGGGAGTGGCATGATTCCTAGAATTACCACTAAATGCATTTTAGCAGTTAAAAAAAATGAAAATGTCCTTTTCTTTTACTTGTTTTAATCATAGGATATCGATAATATGGACAAATACAAGTGTATTGAGATATGTAAATCTTATATTTTGGTATGTCATTCTGCATTTTTCTTCTAAGAAATTTGTTGCCCAAGTCCGTGCATGCTTCAGAAATTATATATCGTTAAAACACTGAAACTTGTTCATAAACTTGGGCTCTTAGTGCTAATACGGTAATATGAACTTTAAGCATTTGGGGATCTCAATTCAATGTCCATTTGAAGTAAAAGTTTTCTGTTACTTCCTTACACCTCATATGCCAATGATTGTATTTTACATTTATACAAGAAAATTTAGGAAGACCCATCTGGATATACCATTTCTGGAAAGTAGTGAGGAATATATTGGAGTACTGGCAAAGCTGGATGGAACGAGAATCACAAAATGAGTGTATTTGCATGTTGTCTGAATTAACGTTGTTACATCCGCCACGCAGGTCGTGTTTTCACCCCTGTCCGTTTGGTTGTTTGTTGGTTGGTTGGTTTGTGAGCAAGATTACACAAAAACTACTGGACGGATTTCCACGAAACTGGTAGAAGAATGGGCCTAGGCCCAGAATAGACTCCATTTTGGTGCGGATCCTAATGAAGGTTCCGATCCAGGAAATTTTTTTCACTTTTTGTCACATTGCGAGATAGGGCGTTTTTCGACACTATCGTAAGTGTTTCAGTGAATATTGCATGGATCTTGATGAAAACATCAGGCATATTTAGGAAGTTGGTATCTATGATTGTGTACAGTTTGGTGCGGACACATAAAGTTCGGGATCAAGCAGATTTAAATATGCTTTTATAAGGGGTAGGCTTTTTCTAGCTGCATGTTGGGCCTTGGCATAAGTATGCACTCTACTGAGTGACATTCTAGTTGACACGGTTTGTGTTTCCTTGTATAGAGTTGGCTCGGTAGCAGAAGTCATTGCATCTAAAAGATTTTCCCCTTTAACTGGCTGTGCTTCGGAGTCTATTACAGGTGATAAGCAACACCATTCAATAGCCCTGGGGATCTTGCGAAGCCTACGGTGGGAAAGTTTGTTTTCCATGGATCCGTCTTCCTGCCATCGCCTGATCCAGCGGTACACGGTGGAGAGACTGGCGCCGGTCTGCTCGGAGATGGACCTGGCTGAGGCGCCTCCCAGCCACAGCCACACCATCCTGGCTCGCTGAGCAACCACCATTGGGCTGTTTAACAATCTGCGGTCCATTGTGTTGCTCGCACCTCTGTTGAGCAAAAATATGTTGGAGGTGTTCCGAAGAGTTAACTCGAAGTTCAAAACATAGACAGTACAAATAAATAAGAGTACATTGACTTCTATCTTGCGTTACAAAATATAAATTTCCAAGCGTCTTCTAGCAAAAGCCTGCTCAGCAACCACAATAGACCTGCCCGATAGTTTGCAGTGCAGTTGTGTTTCTCATAACTGCTGAGCAAAATAGTACTGTTTATTGGTGTGATGAGATAAGGTGTATTAATCATGCGTTACGGTTTTATATATCAGTGTTATCTTGACGTTATTTTATAGTAATTGCCCTTTTCATACCCACCCACGAAAGTGCATTATTTTTTCCTTAAACTAAACGGCTTTATTCAGCTTGGAAGAGACGTCATGCAGTGAAGGGTTTAATGATGACTATGTATCACTGCTCTAGTTCGATAATTTCACTGTAAGTTAGATAATATTTTTGAGATAACAGGACAAAGTAAGAAAGAGGAATCTGAGGGGGAAATGCGTCCAATCTTTGAAGCAAAACCTACCGTGTGATTTAGAGTTTGAAACAGAGTCGTGAGACACTGTATATAAGAACTGCTCGTGATTGCTTTATACTCGCAAAAAAAAAAAAAAAAAACGGACATATTACTTTATAAGTACAATGCCATTTGGTAAAATGAATGAAAATTCCGGACAGTTCTCTCGGTTCCATTTTATTATAATATTTTGTTCCAGCTGTTATTGTTGAGTACTACACAGTGAAATGGCACACGATTATTCCATTAGCAATCAGGCCCTGCACTCACTTCAAGATGATAAGCTCTGATGCACTTATTCTAACATCCATCGTGTTCAAATTATGGAGAAATATTTCGTGAGAGTCTACTTAGGGAAAGTATGAACCACTGCCTCATCGCACCAGTCAACCAGTGCTGCCCGTCTTCGCATGGTGTATTACCTCAACCATGCCCGACCCAGTTTCCAGCCCCTCCCGTCAACACTTCACTCGTACCACTACCCACCACTTTCCAAGTCTATCACGTCAACACTTCATCACCCACCTCGCCTTTTAGTTATACCGTGATGACTGTAATAAATACTGCCTTAAGTACTAGGTGATTGTCTATAACACATATCCACAGGGTATCCCAACACTGTCATAGCCAACCATCCTCCACCAAAACATTCAATACATTCTATTGGCTCCTCCCACCCTATCCAGGCCTTAAAAACCTGAATCAATATCTATCTCAACTATTGCTCAGAAGGTGTAATTGGACACATTACTGTATATTCAGTACCTGAAACGGTCTTCATTGACTTGATCACCATTTCAGGGCATCCGGATCCCTTCTGTCCCTCCGTGCCCCCTATTTTTGCTCTGATCTGGTAATTATGAAAATAATAACTGCCTTGATAACTAGCCAGCCTACAGCATTCAGACTCACAGAGGAAACGTTCCTTATCATAGCACACACCTACCATGATCGAAGGCTATCCCGTCCACACTTTTTTACACACCCAACTTAGCCCTGAAGAGAATTCGTTAACATATTTATAAGTGTGCTGTATGGATGTAGTCCAATATTGGCATCAGCCTTAACAGCCTTAATCTGAGGTTAATCATTTTCACTTTCACCGGTTGTATAGACCTGACAGAACCTGAAAAATTTGAACGCCCACATAAGGTAGCATATCACTGCGCTGATAGGGAGGATTTTCTTGTCACAGACCTTCATAAATATGTCCTATTTATACGGATCCATTTCCACTTCACGAATTTACGGTGACATGAGAACTTAAACTGCCTGAACTGATCTTGAGTTGATATGCTTGGGTGTGATCATTGATGAATTTAGCAAGAACACCATTAATATATCTAGCCTGACTTTAATCAATTTTAGCAATTAGAAAGGAGCTTGCGTGATCCGATTTGGGCCTAAATGGGCTTAACTATACCTGAAATGATCTGAACGAATCTGAGCTGGCCCAAGGAAGCCTGGGTGAATATGAAAATCAAGCCTGAATCTAAAAGGCACGTAGCACCCGTCAGGCAACAAACTCTGACCCCATTCCTAACTCTCTACAGTAAGAGTTACCCAATAGTCCCTGCCCTTCATGCAGGCAGCAGGTCAGCTTTCGAACTGTCTTCCTCTGTCTGTATTTCCTTCTGCCTATGATCTCAGTTCTTTTAAACACAATGTGTCCAGGCATATCAGAATAAATGAATCTCAGAAATTAAGTCCATTCCCCCCCCTTGGTTCCATCTTCTTTGTATGTAAAATAATGGGTCTAACTGAACCTGAATCAGTAAGTGTACCTGAGTCATTAATCTGACCCGAAACTACCTGATTAATCAATCTTAAATGGATGTGATGAGCGAAATTGGACTTGGAGCGGCATTAATAAAACTGGATGGACCTAATTGCCCTTCAGTGAACTTTGCTAATCCTTAATGGTTTTGAACTGGTCTGACTGAGCAACTGTGGAGGAGAAGGTAGTGAGTAAACAATAAGCGTTGGTACAATTAGACACAACTGGTCGTTAACTTAGGGGTTTCTGATGCTGAATTAAATAATTTTCCAGTTGAATGAGCAAAATTTGAAAAATGTTCTGGTAAGGTATTAGTGGTGATTGTTTCTGTTACCTTCATGAAAGAGGTCGTTCATATTCCAAACAAATTGTTCCGCAGTGGCAAGGGTGAAATACAAGAAGTATTGACAGATAGATAGATAGATAGATAGATAGATATTGACCACAAAAATTCATCCACAGAATAAAACCATGCACAGTAAATAAAAAAAAAGATCCAAATGCAGGCGCAAGCATTAAAACAAGAAAACAACACAAATACAAACCACCAACAGTAAAACAAAATGGCAATCGATATGCACGGAAAAGATCACAGACAGACACAATCCAATAACAACTTACACCCTAAAAAGTTCACAAAGGAAAAACAATAGTAAAAGAAAAAGAACTAAAATCATAACACATTGACAGAACTACAGTTACGAATACAACGTCAAGACAGAATGTACAGAAGCACACACAACATCGTAATCAGTTCTTTCCATAAGATTTTCTAAAGTTGTAATATTGAAATGCCTACGTAGATTCTGTGACATGGGACACTGCTCAGATACATGCTTTTCAGTCTGTATATCTCCACAGTTACACTGGCGTTCCTCTATCGGCAACCGACCTCTTCCGCGCCTATTCCATCGCCCTTCTTCTATTGCAAGGGAATGTGCACTTAATCGTAATTGTGACCAAGATATGCGTTCCAGCTCCTTAATTCCTCTTTTCAACTCATATATTTTGTGGGCAGAAAGACTGGGATTTAGTGAGTGATATAACTTGTTTCTGGGGGATGCAGACGCCCTAACTTTCTCTTTCAACTGGTCACGCGCAGTTTATATATCATCCACATTATTCTCAGTAAGGTCTCTAACATAACGTGACGTGTAACAGTTACAGTCAAGCATCACTCGAATGGCATGAGATAATGAATCACCATCTATGTTTCTCCTTTCTCTCCACATTTTTACAAAGAATTTTCGTTGTTTCGCCCTAACCAGCACATGAAACGGGGGTAAATCTGACTCCAGCAAACACAGATCATTGGTAGTGGTTTTCCTAACACCCAATAATTTTTTAATACACCACATATATAGTTTCTTTACAGGTTTAACATCTCCGTTCATCCACGACTCTGGGCCATACATAATCGATGCCATTAACGCACAATTAAAAACCTTCCTTTTCGCATAAAATGGATTATCATAATTTTTATTTACAAACTCTATAAATTTCAATGCACGGCGTGTTACTCTCTGGACATGGGCTCTTATCGCCGTGGATTAAATGATTATTGGAGACTGTTTCGCATATCTTCACAGTAAACTCTCAATAACATCGCATGTTGGGAGCAAGAACATTGCGCAAAGATGTCATGGTGTTTGAATAGTTAACGGAAATAGTTTTTAACGTTTCCACAACTTGAGGTCAACATTAAGCTGAACTAATTCATTTGATGGCAGAATTAAAAAAAAAAAAAAACAGTTCCAAACAGGTTCATTGTAGTGACGTCTTCAGTAAAATTGTCAAATTTCCTTTGCAGAATATATGCAATTTTGTATTTCACCAAATAGAATTTGTAACACCGCTCCTTTAGCCAGTTATTTTACATAATATACCTTGACATTAACTTTTTCTCTATGTTTTTATATCAGTATTGGGCGTCTGAGTAAATTTAAGAGATTATAAACCCCAACAACCTATGAATGTCATATTTCCATTTTTACCTGCTGTTGATTTTTTTCTTCAAAATACGAGAGATATTACAAAGACAGTATTCATTAACCTCATCACTACCCGAGAGATATTTTAGCCTCTAATATTGTTTCTTGGTAGCAAGACTATATTACAAAAACTATCATCGTGCCTAAGGGGTAATGTGTAATAAGAAAACAATATTTGAAGCCAGCGATAATATGATGACGTATGAGTAAGCATTATAACCAGTAATTATAAAGTGGATCACAGCCTCAATCAAGTCCTCATTCAAGTCTGGAAAATTCTCAGAAGAGCAATTTTGTGTGGATCGTTTGATCTGTTGGAAGGCATGCATGGTTGTGTGTGGCCGACTTTAACGACGCTCTGTTATTGCTCTTACTTTTGTGTTTTGTTGCTGGTGTTTCTGAAAGGGAGCTAAGATGACAATATTCATTTCATTTACTTGAACATTTGACTGAAACAGATTAATCTCTGCCGCCCTCCCACTACACCGATCTCTGTAATACAAGGAAGTAATTAAGTTTTAACACTGCTACCAGACAGATCACCTAAATAATACGGGACATAATCAAGGGCTTTGTATGACCCCTCGTGTTAGAAAAGTACCTCCTGTACTAAATATGCTAATCATTGGACGATCTTTAATGACTTAACCACAAGTAGCGACATTTCCTAAGAAATGTCTGGGAGTAACAACAACACAAAAAATATTTCGTGAGATTAAAAGGGCCATACTTTGTTTGTTTGTTTGTTTTTAATGCTATAAAAAAAAGAAAAAAAAAGAAAGATGCTACGAAATGTCTGTGCCTATGGGAGTTCGACGAAATGTTAATTAAGAAAGAAAAAATTGCTGTCGTTGCTTTTACACATATTCATTCCTTAGTTTTGTCTCAGTTATAAACGTCTCTGTTAAACAACTTTGACATCTACTTCCATGTACTGTATCTGTCTACCTATAGCCAGACGCCGTAATCCCAGAAGGGGTGGCCATGAACAAAATCTTCCATATCTATCTCCAACTCGTCCCTTCACCTCATCTTCAGCCTCCCTCTCCCCTGTCTCCCTCCACCTCACTCAGATGCACTCTCTTAGCCAACTTTTCTCTGCAGTCGCACAGCATAGTCGAAATGTAACAGGGTGATCCAGGCAACATAAATATGGACAACAAAACGCTCTCGAAGTTGCTCATTTTTCTGTCTGTCTTTTCACGACCCACCACACTCTGTTCTCAGATAACTCATTTCTGTTCCTCTCGCTCCTGACTTGTGTCCTTCCAGCAAACTTCAGTCTTAACATCAGTGTGTTGATGTGGTAATTGCACTACTGTCATTCAAGATTTTTTTTTTTTCAACCATGCATCCTTCCTATTGCTTATCACCGCTTTCGCTGTACCTGCAGTCACTCCTTCACTTCTGTACCTTTTGATGCGCTTCATCCGTCAAACTGCCATCTTTGCTCATCACACTATCTAATACATGAAGGGAATCACGTTCTCTTGTTCATGACCGTTCAGTTTCGCTACACACTCAGTGACTTCATTCTTCTCAGGAGCCATTACTTTTCTTCTCGATACATTATTTTTTTTTTTACTTTTAAAATTTGATTTTTAAAAACTATTCATAACTCACTCGTACACCAAGCTTTGCAACACCGCAACCTCCTTGACAGGGGATACCCAATCATTTGCTGTGTTACCCTGTTTGTTTCTTTGTTTACACTGTCAGCGGAGATATGGCGCATCCCTGTTTCGGTCCAATAATAAGTGGTTTTGTTGTGTTTCCGCTCTATCATTTATGATGATTATATTTTCAATTCTCTCCACACTCCTTTTCTCCCGCCGCAACATTCTTCACATACCTAAAGGCAGCATAAAGTTCCTTTGCCTCCTCTAATTACCTTTTTGTTATAACTGAGATAATGCTCTGTCCACGCAGCTCCTACTCTTCCTAAAACACTTCACGACTGTCTTTTTTATTTAAACGACACTACCATCAGACAATTTTGTATACGAATCTATTAGTTTCTAGTAATGTAGGAGTTTATTTGGTCTACATTTAATCTTAACATTTCGTAATGGCTCGCCCAAATCATATAAACTAGAGGTAGTAAGAAACAGCTGAGAATCTTCTTGGATAATTGTTTAATTACGATTTTAGTCCACCGCGTAAACATACAGCTTAACCGTTTAGGCCCGTAATGTAATAATTTTTACTGCTGTCTCAAGATGTTTCTAATAAGTTTGGTGGACCTCTTTTCTTGAACTTGTTAATCAAGCTTCTATTTTATCCACTGGGCTTCAAAATTCTGACGAAAACGTTTGGAAGTAGCAAAAATGACAGTCAGGTCGGCCTCGAGATGGTTCCGTCATCAGCGCAGAAATGTTACTTAAATAATGGAAACAAATACTGGTTGCCTAGTCATAGCGCCACTTTCTTAATTTCCTTTCTTCTGTACACGTCCGCCTGCCGCCATGCAGAGGACGCTCCTCCTTTGTTTTACATCTGAGTTGTCACTTACGGGCTCTCCACCCTGAGCCCGTGCCACACTTGTGTGGTAAATCTTATCATCATCATCATCATACTTGTTGCCTGACTTGTTGATCCTTGTGCAGTCGATAGGCATGAATAGTTATAAACCATATTTTGATCACCTTAACCCAATTTTCTTCCACTTACAGCTTGTCTTCCTTAGATCAGTGAAAGATTAAGACAATACTATGGCTGTACATCGTTTCAATAGTATTTCTCAATGTTTTCCATCTTATTCTAGTGTTCAGTACAGGACAGAAGTTACAGATTTTATGCCAAGTGAAAGTGGATAATCTACACTAACTAGCAGGAGATATGTGGCAGAATTGCAGATTGCTTACCTTGTCTGTGCAATGTCGTCAGCAAACAAAGTGGTTCTTGTACACTGAGCATCCTATTATATAAGCTACGGTTGGGGCGGGGCTTACACCTCGACCTTCTGAGGCTTCAACTTACACACACACACACACACACACACACACACACACACACACACACACACACACACACACACACACACACACACACAAATTCTGCATTATAGGACAAACGGAAACAGCCTCATATATTCGATTTATTGTTCAAACTCCATTCCATTTGTCTTCTTTCACTCATTGTAGTATTTACAGCCTTAGTAGACACCAGCAGGTACAGTACATCCTTACAATAGAATAATTGTCTATGAACAGTAAAGCCTAATTCCTTGTTTGTGTAGGTCTCGTTTTATTGTAATGAATTCTCTGAAGTTTCTGTTGCACAAGGAAACTGAAATTAATACCATGTCGCACAAATATTTATTTTAATTAATTTTGGGGCCAGGAATTACAGTAATGTACAGAGAAAATTTTTCAACAAAGCAGCTGGTCGTGTAAGACCTTAGTTTTCACATTAAAATAATTATTACTAGTATATAATATATTTCATCTTTCGATCGGAAACCGTATATGGGTGATGTGGTTCTAAATCTGACTGGAATATTCAGATTTATTATTACTTTGGTGAGCCAGCCAAAGATGATTTTTTCTTTTTTATTTACTTTAGCTAACCAACATACGGACGTCTTTAGTATTCCATTCTTCCTGTCTACAGGAAAGATCACTCTAACTGTTGGGGGTTAGGTGTAGCCTACTCGTAGGTTATAAGTGATTCAGTACAAGACATTTCCCCATAGTTGAATCGCCTTGATGTAACATGAGAAACATTGAAGGGAAGAAAAGTTACCATAGTCAGAAGGTAGACCCCAACCTCTTGAGAACGTAATATCAGTTTCATTTCACATAAAGAAAAATAAATAAAAACCTGGAGGTTCTAAGGATACACTATAAACAGACGTCATCGTTTGGTAAAGGTTAAAGTAACGATTTCATCTTGGAACGAGAGTAGGTGATGATTTCCACCAGCATCGTGAAGGAGGCCAAGACACTGGTAATGAAGAGTAGGTAGAAGCCGCCCTGAGTGTGGTTGAGGCTGAGGGGTATCTCCTTACTCTCCTGTGATGGAAGCTAAATATTAGTGTCCGTACTGTGTAAACGGACAACATATGGCGAAAACATTTTGTACACTAGTCGTATGACGAATGCAAAATCTGTCAGATTTCTTGATGAAAGTTGCCGAACTAAATTCTCTGGATGAGAGAAAGAGAGAGAGACAGAGTCCAAGAATTACACATTCCTTGCCACGAGCTGGTAACTTTTAAGTGTCTCAGGGATGGCTTAGTCAGATTGCCAGTGTGTTATTTTTTACATGATATTTTCCTTTTCAAGCCACATAGAGAGGGATCTCATACTGGATTTGAGTCATAAGAAGGGCGCACTTTAGTCGGATAAAAAAAAAGGGCAATGTTGCTTAAAATGCAATAAAATGGTGACAGTTACCTCTAGAAAATGCCCTGTGATAATGAGAATCACGTAACTTCAGCCTTGCAACAACATGCTAGTAAGTCTCATTAATTTGTTGGCTAGGCTTAATCTTTTGCAGAGATGTGTTCATGATTACCGTCCAAATCACTGAAACAATACATAAGGTAGAGAACTGCCCAAAATACCCAACAGTTATAACAGATTCTTTACTTGTTTACTGGAAAATTCATATCATGATCATATGGAATCCTTCAGAGCTTGCGATGTGTGTGTGTGTGTGTGTGTGTGTGTGTGTGTGTGTGTGTGTGTGTCTTGGATCTGTATTACTAATTTTCCGAAGTAAGTGAGAATTTAAATTTTTAATTTCTGAAACACGTCCATTGTTTTCATCTTAAAACTAACACTAATACTCCTCCAGTGAGTTTATGCCAGCACATATCTAGTCCTTTTCTTTCTTGTAAAGAGTACAAAATAAATTGGTTTGTAAAGTCCACTGTTTGTTTTCCAGATAGGAAGCCCATTTCCATTAAAAAGGGAATAAAACTTAGTATGTACACAAAAAGTGAAGTGTGATTATCTTCTGTTGATAATGAGTTCCAGTTGGGCAGGCGGTGTATTTACACACGGAGTGGGTATCAAATATAATATCATTTCAGAATACAAGTGCTTACAGAATCTGGATACTTTTAGGTGAAACTGCATTTGTATGTTTAAAACTGAATAACTGTCGCGTTTTGGCAGATGAGTACAAAATACACGTCTTGTGTGTGTGTGTGTGTGTGTGTGTGTGTGTGTGTGTGTGTGTGTTGTGTATGTGTGTGTGTATATGTGTGTGTGTTGTGTTGTGTGTGTGTGTGTGTGGGTGGGTGGAGGAGTGTTGTGTGTGTGTGAATGTAACGCATTAGGCTAAACTGATGCAGGTTTAAGATTCGTTGTGGTGACAGCCATACTACTTATCACCAATTTTCTACATCGTAAAATTATGTAAAGTAAATTGTGACATCGAGTGATTTTGCGGAAGGAACGAATTATTATGAAATGTACAGTGTTTCGCTCGTTCTGTCAAACCGCCCGCTCACGTGCTTGTATTTGCATCAAGTTGTCAAAAATTTCGTCATTCTTTCGCGAGTGATTGTTTTTATGTGCGGGCGGTGCATTCCTCTGAGCAATAATTTCTGAATTATCGCTCCCGCTCTGGGCAGTTATGTAAGGCCACACCCTTTCACACGCTCTTAGTGCCGTGTACTCAAAATCAGAGCTCAGTCTGTCTGTTGACACGGTCCGTGCGGTACGCCTTGCAAGGCTCGAGTGATTTTCTTAGCGATTTCAGATCTCAGCTTGTGTTGGCGTGTATCGTCGTAGCTCCCACCCCTTGGTGATCGTCACAGCAGCTCGGTCTCATCTATACCGATTAGTATTTTCTTGTTTTCCTAGGCTTTAGCTTTTGAGATATTTAGCTGTTTGTCTGAGTGTATGAGTGAGTGCATTTCCCTTTCTTTGATTTGAATTGGAGTCATGTAACGTAAATTTATTTCCTTGTATTCAATAAATTTACAGTTCGATTTCTTGAGCTTTGTTAAATGTAACAGTCGTGTTTAATTTTCCCACATATTTAATACAGTTTTGCTACT
>JAGKTI010024807.1:0-14224 GCA_018397915.1 Birgus latro | reverse complement strand
ATTCTAGGACTAATAACTGATTTTTGGCAAATATTTTTAAAAAGTCAGTCAGTCGGAGCGTGAATATCCCCGCGGGAATGGCCCGGCAAGCCTCCGACAACCCCGTGGTGTAGGGGGAAGTTTCACGGCTCACGATTTTACTTGCCCACGCCCGCCACCAGGCCACCCGCACGATGCAAATTGCACGTATTCTTGCCTTATTTTCGCCAACCAAACCTCTAAATATTGCCTTGAAATTCACATCATCTTATTCGCCGATGTTTGTTCTAGCTGATAAGCCAAAAGGAAAACCAGAGAAATACGAATAAAAGTACATTAGGCCGCCATGAATAAACATTTCGGAACATTCATCTCACTTCCCAACATCGTCATTCGAGTGTTTTCCATCATACAGAAAAATGTTGTTATAGGTTTTGATAGAGAATTTCATTGGCTTTCTAATGAGGTGTGTCTGGTTGTGATGCGATTTGTAGTTTTCGAGAAAATAGCCAAAAACTAAAAGCCATTTTTGTAAAAAAAATTGATTTTTGTTCAGGGAGGTATACTGCAGAAGTTTTCTCGCACACCTTATGTTTTTATTACATAATCTTATGTAGAATTTCATAACCTTTCTCCTGATACCTTTTTGTTTTGATACGCCTCATAGTTTCCGAGTAAATCACAAAAAACTTCAGGGTACTTGCGGCCGTGGTGCACTTTCGTTACGCGCGCACAATAACCGCCTACGTAACCACAACTTTTCATTAGAGAAATTACATAGCTATGTCCTGTACATACGTAAAATTCACTGATCTTTATCATGGTTCTTACAGGAAATCGATACGTTCAATAATTTTGGAGTAAATGGACGACAAAGATAGAACACTCTTCCTCGCACGCAAGTGAGATAACGCTGTTTCCCTGCCTCATGAATACTTACATATTTTCGCCCGCTAGGTTTTATTATTATTATTTTTTCTTACTCAAATTATACGCGTGAAATATCATAAGCTCTTTGATGGTGTTCTCAGTAACTCGACATGACCACTAGTCTTTTTACCAGATACTAATACTAAAGCTGAACTTTCTTCCATCTCACATGTGTATATGTAAAAAACAATACTTATTTGTGAAAAAAATATAGAAATGTAGAAATAGGTCAATATACAAATCAACAAAATATGGATAACTCACTTGCTCCAGAGGTGTTGAGCTGCTGGCAGGAACTTGAAGGAATTGGTGAGTTAGGTACTGTGTGTGTGTGTGTGTGTGTGGCGTATTTTCTGTTCCTTGCACCACGTTTGCCTAACACATGCGATGCACACAATAGATTTCTCCACAAACATTCGTCGCATGACATATGTATATAATGTCATATATATGTCGCTGTGTGGCGTATTTTCTTGTCTCTGATCATTACATAACTTTCCGCTGTCAGTCAATGCACGCAATATTTCTCGGTGAACACTCGCTGCACTATTTTATACGTATATTTCACACAGACCCATATGCAATATAACACACTATCACATGATTCCATCCCAGCCTCTTCTGTTATTCCCTTCCTTACTGTATGGCGTACGAGAGCGCCTGCTCCCTTAGCAACTGATGCATTTGTCTATGTATGTCTATGGCATAACATAATGTCTGCTATGGTAGGTCAGTTATTTCACTAATCCAGGCACTATATGTTTGACAGATATAAGTAATGGCTTCACTATAAGGGTAAAATACATCATTTACAGGCAGGGTGAGTGGAAACCCCGCTATAACAAACCAGACTCTTGCCTCTAGGCCTAACAGCTGATAACGGGCCCCAATGCTTTACAAACAATATATCTATGTTCAATAGATACAATCACTTTACAGTATAGTCAAAAACACTGTACAGTCACAATATTTCAATAATGGCTTCATCCTCGGGTGGGAGGGGGAAAATGGCGGATTTAAAGGGACACCTCAACACAGCACAACCCTGCTGTCTGGCTGCTAGTGGAGCAATGAGTTTCTATCACTACGTACAGACACATATGAGCCATTGCAGTGTTGCCAAGGTCTTACCTTGGGAGAGATACATGGCTGCTAGAACGCTACAAAATTTGATGCAAATCGACCAAAAACTTATTTTTGTTTTTATTTTTTGCGTTTTCACGCGATTTGAGGTCCTGTGCTTTGGCCCACACACCACATGAAACGCAAATTGCGGTCCCATGCGCGAAGGGGTTAAAACAATATCCGGTTAAATTAGGCAAGGTGCTACTCAGAAACGGGAAGCAATCAGCGTTACTATGCTTTTTCTGGCGGTGAGGTGTATCATCTGACTCAGATACGGGACTTAATCAGGGTGTGGGCAGATCCTGCAATGCACCAGGTGATCAGTGTGTTGTGGTAGTGGTCCATCCGGCGCACCAAGCCTACCGTCATTCTCTGTCTTTCCCGTGGACATTGTACAGTGAGAACGTATCTGTGCACTCTGCTTTTGTGACCCGTGCAGTGGCTAAACCCTCGTGTTGTGACTTTGTCTGTGGCCTCCCATGCCTCGCTCATTGCTGCAGTGCTGTGACTAACTTTGTGGCCCCTCAATGCTGTGCCCTAGTGCTCTCACTACTGTAAAGTGAGGATGTATCTGTGTCTACCCTACGTCGATGCCAACACTAGATAAGTACAGTATGATTATGATTACATTATGTATTGTATTACTGTACTGTGTCAAGACTATTGTATTCTATGCTTGATACTAACCCATGGATTATGACATACCTCATGTGGGGGAGTCTTGTAAAACTGCGACATACCTCTTGAGAGTGATATTTTCAACAACACACCAGAATGGTTTTAGATTGATCAACTTGACATAAAATTTGTGGGATATTAGGGTAGCTGGTAGCTCTCATTCCCACCCCCTATCATGAGCCCAGTTGCTAAGTTGCACCAGCAACAAAGACCCAAAAGTACATACTTCATAATGAATTTTCTGCAATATTATCACCTCAGGAAAAGCAGTCATGGGTCAGAATTGTTTGGAATTACTTAAATTCAAATGTAAGGTCAACAGGAGGTAATGGAACAGGAGGAGGATGGTATAATGGGTGTCAAATTAGCGCCCTAAGCTCGTATTGCGATGTGCGGAGCAAGCTGGCAACCCACCTAGCGAGCGGGGAGACTGGCAGAAACCTGTTTACAGCCTGTCTTGTCTGCCCCAATATGCATTACTCTCTCTCTCTCTCTCTCTGTCTAAGCAAAGTTTTCGTGTTCCTGCCAGAAATGCAATTTCTGACAATTATTTTTCCAACATTATGCTGATTTCAATGAGAAAATTCCATGGTTAGCTGCACAGTGCAAATTCATAGTGACTAATACACTGTTTGGAAATCTGAAAAATGTCCAAAATTGCCATTTTGCCACACCACGGGGGATGTCTGCACAACCCCTTGCCACAGCCCACGGGTTAATCCTTTACTCATGAGTAGTATTGTGGGAAATTTTTTTTGACAGAGGGCTGAGATAGATAGTGACACATTATTTGGCTTGATGTCACATGGATAGCCAATTGGGGTTACCTTTGCAACATCTGGCATGGGGGTTGGCTGAATTACACTGTATAATTGAGTGTTTACCGTACAGTGATCCCTTGGTTATCATGCATAATGGGGGGGTACTTTCAGAGTGCTGAGTCATACCCAACTTAGTCCTGCACCAGTCCTTTGCTGGTTACCATGCTTGTAATAGTCTTCAAATATTTTTACTTCCATGTTGAATTACGAGGTATAGTAATGGCCAAGGATGAGATGGAGGGATGGAGTGGAGAGGTATATGAGAGAGGGGGGTGTGAGCTGGAAGCAGGGCAGTGAAATGGCAGGGGACAGGGCAACATGGAGGCAATTTGTTTGTGCCCACCCCTTATGGGATTAAGGCGTCTGGCAATAGGTAGACAGATAGATAGTAATGGCATATTCCATTTAAATTACTGAAGTATTGCTTACAAAAATTATAATCAAAAGTAATGATCGTAGTTTGTATAATTTTATTATTTATGATCATAGACTTTGTACTTACCTGTACCGCGCTAGTGATGTAGATCTACATCCCCCTCAGAAATGCCAGTGACACAGATCTACATCCTACAGCATTGAGAAGTCATTGCAAGTGACTGAAGTAAAATGGAAGGTAATAACGTATCTCGCTAACTTCAGACACTGCTCCGGTACACTTGCAACACTGAACTCGGGAGGCGAGCGACAGTGTTCACAGGCTCAGCCGCTCTGCTGTCTCAGTAACCTTGAAGATTTCAGAGATTGAGTGGCACCAACCTGACTCAATTCAACCAACTTTCTGGCTTTGGTGATTAATTTTATTCGTGCCAGGGATCTTATATTGATGTGTGACGCCCATTAAACGGTTGGCGTACAGGGGTATCATTTTTATTTTTATTTTTTTTCTTCCCCCAGCATGGTACAGGTTATCTGTCAGCCCTTCACAACTCTGCCTTGCATAAGTTCTGTTTGGTTTACTGAACACTGTAGCCAATCTATTATTGTATATACCAATATTAACCCGCTGCATCCCGACGACATATGGGTACGTCACAACTTTTTTTTCATGCTCAATCCCGACGACATACTGGTATGTTCTGCAACTGCAAGGTCCGTCATTTGCACATTTTTCAAGTTTTGCGGGTGATTTTTGGTAGGCATATATGGGAGACCTTCCTCTACCAGCCACCAGGAGGTGACACTGCCTGACCCCATGTGACCCCCGCATGCCATTGTCTCAGCAACTCACCTGTTAGCAGGTGTGCTTGTGATATATGATGCTCACTATAATAGTAAGGCCTGTAAATATGTGATAACAATTATATAAGGTGGAAAATGGTATAATGTTTGGAAAAGTATAATGTAAATTGAAAAACAGAATGTAAGTTGAAACAACAGTCATAGTGAGTCAACTGTGCAAGAATTTGGCGATTCTGATGTGTTCGGTAAGACAATGCTTAGCCTATATCGCCTATATTATTGTGTGAAAAGCAGTATATTCTTGTACTACATATAAAGTTGTACCAAGCGAAAAAATATCTACCTACATTAGAACCTCAATTGGGAATTCAAAATGCCGGAAAATTGATTTTTCTGGAAAACTGAATAAGACCCATTTCCTGTTGTCTTACACCAGTGATTCTCAAACTAGAGGAATTTTGATGGGTCGCAGGGACATAAAATAAGCATAATGCTTTCAGTGTATTTTATTTACTTAACTGAAATTGTAATTATCCTTACTACACTATTAGCTTTAAAACGTGACATATATTTGCATGTAAAATAGGGAATTAGGTTCTAGGAGCCTCATGTTTTTTGTTAAAAAATATATACAGTATAAGGATAATTATGTCTGTTGTAGGACACTCAAGATGTGTGTTTACATACGATTTCACCGACTGGACACATCACTGCATACAGTATTCTAACCTAACCTAACCTAACCGATTAGTTTTGCCCCCTAACACTCCCCATAAAAATTTTAATTGCCAAGGATTGCCACTAAGCCTCTTGAAAGTCCTCATTAACAATCAAGCTTTTAACCTAAACAACATGTGAATGATGGCCGTTTAGCATCATGCATATTTCGCCAGGAATAAGTTTCGGCCTCATTTAAAAAAAAAAAAAATGCAGTGTGAAACTATTTTTGAAAGCCATTAGTCATCAACAATAAAGGAAAAAAAAAAAGCTACAGTATAAAGCAGTCATCAGCAAGGATTGATGGTTTCAGGACAATTCACCGTCAAGTCAAATTCACTGTCACAACAATAACAAGACAATTCTCCGTCATTACTGAAGACAGCTATGGGTGATGCTAGAATATAATTCAAAGGCGACTACAGAGAGGAAGAAACAATTATTGACCAAAGATGCAACTAATAAATAATATCCAAAGCCTACGCTATTGAACATAGACTTTGATGGATCCCCCTGAAATATAGTTATTAAAGTATTGATTAATTAACAAGTATTTATTGAATGACAGGGAATCGTCCAGGGTGTGAATTGTCCTGACGGGGAATTGTCCATGTTTTGACGGGGAATTGTCTGACAGCAAATCGACTTGAAGGTGAATTGTCTCGGAACCGCAGAGTTGTGGGTGATGCAGGCTTATCGACTCGAGTGGATTGGCTGGCTGGGGGTCGAACAGGCCTGATGGGGGAGACTGACGAAGCAGCCATTTTTGCTGGAGTACTTGCTGGTGTAAGGTTGATGCATCACTATCTGGGAACCCCACAAATGAACAGGAGGATACGAGTGATATGTCTGTTGTTTTTGCATGTTTATCTCTCGTGAAAAAGTCCCTGATGTCTGACTGTTTGATTGCTACATGACGGTGATTTTGGAAGTCATCATAATGGCTACGAAAATGAAGCAGCTCATTAGCTGAGTAGGCTGGATTTCTCTCCATGAATTGGATGATCTTTTGAAATGATTCATCAGCATCTTTCCATGAACAGCCAGGAGCCATGGCTGACATCGCATCAAATATTACGGAAAATTGCGATAAAACTGCGGCGTGTTGCTGTGTTTACACTGTTAAGCCTCGAAACAATGGCGGGGACTGTGGTGATGCGTTCTGGTGGCAAAGGAATGAAAACATTCGGGCGGGACGGTTGCACAGTGTATTTGAAATACCGGTAAGGTCCTGAATTTTCCCCGGTTGATCGATTTTGGAATTTTTCTTTAAATTGTTCGGTTTAGCGTCAATTCCGGTTGATTGGCTCACGGATAACTGAGGTTCTACTGTATTATGAGTGGTTTGCAATAGTTAACCCTACCACAGAAAATGTCAGCAGCAGCGGGCACCCAGAGAAGACGGTCAGGTGTTCAGAGGGAGACCTGTATTGTGCACTTATAAGCTCAGGTAAGCACTTATTTTGGTATTTGCCAATGTTTCTCATAGAAAATGGAGGTTTGAGCCAAAAAAAAAAAAAATCTGCCAGGAGTGGGGGGGTAGGGTCATTGGTGGGAAATCAGCCGGGATGGGGCGTGTTAATGCCCAGGATGAGATGGAGGGATGGAGTGGAGAGATATATGACAGAGGGGTGTGTGAGCTGGGAGCAGGGCAGTGAAATGGCATCAGACAGGGCAACATGGAGGCGATTTGTTTGTGGCCACCCTTTATGGGATTAACCTGCTGAGTCCCACCGACGTACGATGCACGTCACTACTTTTTTCCGTGGACAGACCCACCGACGTGCATCGCACGTCAGTCAGTTGCAAGGCCCGTCGTTTGCACATTTTTCAAGATTCGCCGGTGATTTTTGGTAGGCATATGTGGGAGACTTTCCTCTACCTGCTGTCAAGCAAGGATACTGCCTGGCCCCACCGGCCTCCCCCTCCCCCCTCCCCCCACACTCAGCAATTCACCTGTTTGCAGTAACTGGCCAGTAAAGATATGTTGCCCCACGGTCTCTCCAATGACGAAATTCACGGTGAAAGTGATTCCTGAGGTGGAGGACTAAGAAACAAAGAAGATAGAGGGAGAAACAAACAGAAGGGATGAGGTGGTAATGTTATAAAGGAAGGTGCCATATGCTGGGGTTTTGGGTGAGTGAACAATGCTTTTATCGCCTATAATATTGTGTGAAAACCAATATAGACTTGTACTACACATAAATTTGTACCAAATAAATAAATAAATACATATGTAATTTAAAGCGGCATGAATTAGTTAACTCTTCCATAGGTCATTTTCTTTAGCCAGGTACTGTGAGAAAGAAGGAAAACGTAAGGCTGACTGACACCTGTAATCAGCTCAGAAGGGCGATTTCTATATGAACTTTCGATGTTTCTCACCAAAAGCGGAGGTTTGAGCAAAAAAAAAAAAAAGTTGGAAATCGGTTGGGTTTTGAGGGTGTGTTGCGTAAAAAATTGGTCCGGACTGGGCGGGTTAAGGCGTCTGGCAATAGATGGGTAGAACCTGAATTTTGGTACTGACAGTCCTTGTATTATCTGAAATTTAATATTTTGTAAACTAGAGCCTACAACATCGCTAAAAGACTCGCACATGCTCATGAAAGGGACAGTTCTGAATACAGTAGAATGTCGATTTTACACGTCAGTTTTAAATTAATGATTTAAAACAATATACATTTATGTACTGTACATACAGTATTCTCAGTTTAAAGTAAATTCAATTTAATGCAAGTTAAATTTGGAGCGTCTTGGAAATCCAGTGTAAAGATGTTTGTTGTCTATTATTTTCCACCAGATGCTTCTCTGGGTGTCCTCCTGCAGTCTGCATTCCCAGTCACCCACTACACAAAGCATTCACAGTTCACTTGCGCCGGTTCTGGGTACGAGTTACGTGAGGCAGCAGGCAGTGTACACGTCCATGCCACAATAACGGTGCCATTCACCTACGACTTCAGTGCAGGAAATGGCTGGTGCTATTTTATCAGTCTGTGTTTCTCAGAGGTACCAAACTAGTTTATTCCATGAGAACAACACTTTGATTTAGAACAAAATCAGTTTAAGGCGACCTCTTGAGGAACCTATCATGTAGAAAAATTGTCTATGTTTGTTTAACAAAGCACACTATTCCTTCCGTACTTGGGCTGTGCTTGTTCCATCCATCCCTCTTTAATATTTGAGAATATGAACTATACCAAATTAAAGGGATTAAATGCAATAACTCAAATTCAGAGGCTGCCGAAATAATTCCGGATCTGCTTGTCTGCCTTCTTGATTATCCATGTTGTATTCTAGTATGATTATCCATGTTGTATTCTAGTATGATTATCCATGTATTCTAGTATGATTATCCATGTCGTATTCTAGTATGATTATCCATGTCGTATTCTAGTATGATTATCCATGTCGTATTCTAGTATGATTATCCATGTCGTATTCTAGTAACATCACTCCCTGAAGAGGGGGAGAAGAATACTTCCCCAGTATCCCTGCTTATTGTAAGAGATGACTAAAAGGAGCCTTTCTGTCTTACTGTCCTCCTCTTTTGTACTACCTCACTTCTTCATCTTTCCCTATTTCTTCTGACCTTTATTTTCCCTCCCTCCCATCAAGTTAGACATTTGGTTTCATGGCATGACTATACCTCGCAATGACATCAGCCCCTCCTCTCTTCCTGGGTTAAGCCTTTCAACCAAGCCACTTCATCACCAAGACAGTTTAATGCCAAGACCACTTCAGTGCCAAAACTACTTCTACACCAAGACGATTTCTACATCTTCCCCATTTCCTTTCCATTGCTAGGCATATATTGTATATTTGCTTTGAATTAATGTCATATGGTCTTTGATACCTAGTGCTAGAAATTCATTATTCGATTCAGTTCAGTTCCTAGTAATGTCAACAAATTCAGTGTCGCACCATTCTATATATATTTGTGTTTTGTGATATAGCTATTTTTTTATATATTTTTTTTTTTATGTGTTTGGCTCTGGGCATAGGCTTCACAGCCTGCTATCAAGGCCCAGCAGTCCTCCTACATACCATACACCTTTACATGCCACCACTTCGGCACTAACACCCACCGTCCATATTGAATACATGCTAGAGCTGTCTCGTACAGGACTGGTGTATTGGTATCACCGGGGGTATTTTTACGACATGTCGGTGGGTCTTCTGGTAGATCAGTAAAGCCTGATTTACAGAAATTCAAATCTTTAAACTGTTCCCTGCAACAGCGGGAATTTGAACCTGGGTCCGTTAGGACTGCATGCCACCCCTCTACCGATTGAGCCACGCCTTATTCAATCAACTCGCATATATCACGAGTTTGTTAGTCATGGTTTCTAATATGCCGTACTTTTCCAGCCAAACAGTGATCACGTCGTATGTCACGGTAACCTTTTTGATAGCTGCGGTCGCTGGCCCAAGTGACTCATTTCTGAGGAGTTTACCAGGTTACGGTGTTTACGCTAGTTGCGGGCAGAAGCCAATCATATTCAAGCATGACAGGCCAATCGCAATGTTTCCCACCCATACCTAGCGACAAGCAGGCACACAGTCCACCCTGTTGTCCCCACTACTACCACACTCGCCTCGTGCAGAGAAGCCGTATTGTGCCTCAAGCCTCGGAACCCCTCTCCTACCCCTTTCCACTTAAGCATTGTTATCAGTCGGGACATGCATTACATACTGTTTTTAAAGGGTGTCAGTGTTTGCTGGTGACTAGTCAGATGTAAGAATGGTGGTGGGGACAACTTTGCTGAAAGGTTAGCCTCATAAGTAACTGGAGCCCCCACAAACTGGAAAAACATGCCACCGTTTGCCAGATAACTTAACCCTTTGAGATTCCAATGATGATTTTGATCGTCATTTCAAATCCAACCTCAGAGATTCTGATGATGCTTTTAATCGTCATTTTAAGAAACTTTTGTAAAATGTTCAACATAAATCGCGTTTCCGTGTAAAAACAAAGAGACTCGAGCGAGACGTCAAGGAGTGGTTGCTCTATGCGTGGCAGTACTACCCAGCTTGTCTGACTCATGGCTTTGATTCTTTATCATTTTATTCTTGGCGAATATTTTCTACAGCAAGGTATAAAATGTTTGTTTTTTGCCTAACTTCAACTCATCACTTTGACTTTTTATTTTCTTTGCTTCCCTTTTTTGAACATACTGCGAAAAAGTAAAACTATTCAGCTTCAAATAACACCACAACCAGCATCCTATAATAAAAAATGTATTTACACTGACCGATTAAAGGAAAAGATTGCAAGGTGAATATGCAGACGAAACTAAAATAAAATTGTGCATCTCTTTCCTTTCGTTTTACCTCGCAATAAAATGCAAAAATTATCATAATCTATATATCATTGTAAAGGTAATTTATTGAAATTTTGCATGGTTTAAACCAGATTTACATATCTTTATTAGCTTTCTTTTGCCAAATATTTTTCTACGGCAAGGTATAAAATTTTTGTTTTTCACCTAACTTCAACTCGTCATTTTGACATTTTATTTTCTTTGTTCTCCTTTTTTGAACATACTACGATAGAGTACAACTATTCAGCTTTAAAATGACACTACAACCAACATTCTATTGTGAAAAGTGTATTTACACAGAGGGATCAAAGAAAAATATTGCACCACGAAGATGTGGATCAGCTTGAGAGTGCCTGACTAGCACAGACATAATGTGCCCAGCCCAGAAATCTGATAGGGTTAATGTAAAATGCAAAAGTGCGGTCAACTCGAATTACCCTCTGTTACACGATTTTTGTATTACTTTACTAAAAAGAGGATATTTATTGATTTATCTACATGTAATACTGGAGAAAAAATGGCTTCTTTACCAAAATGTAATAAAAATGGAAGGTTGCCATTTGCGTCGACAGTCTACATGCGAATATTATTATGTTGCCTGAGTACTGATCCCTGTTATGATTTTACATGTTGGATGTTCATCTGTAAGGAAAAATAATGGGTATAATAAAATTTTATCTTACATAACAAATATGGTAATAACACAATCGAAGATCGTATGAACCCACTGAGCTCATATGGAGGCACTTTCTCATGTGTAGCGTCGCGTAGTTTGTGCGCCCACAGTCAGGGGCACAGGGTGGTGTTGATGATGTGTATACACCACACCTGATGCCTGCATCTTTTGAAATCAGCCGATGAATCCAGAAAATATAGTGCCATGGTCCACTGCACAGCTAAAACATATGTGGAAAAGTAGACTAGCAGAACTGAGACATTTTCTCAAAGCAAAAGGAATACAATGCCTTTAAAAATTCGGGTCACTGATCTCGGGCCCATCAGATTTCGGCCATACAATTCTTACTGTTATTAAGTGTATAGTTTTTTTTTTTTTTTTATGTGTCCGACTTCTGGGCATAGGCTTCACAGCCAGCTATCAAGGCCCAGCAGTCCTCCTACATACCATACACCTCTGCATGTGGACAGAATCATGTCAGGATTTGCCAAATGAAAGATTACAATCTTTGGAAACTGTATGATAAATTTTTCCATCAACTGAGATTCATAACACTTGGTAAGAATGTGCTGATTGCAAACACACAATAAGCTTTCATGGCTTTTAGTAAACTCTGTGGAGAACTTTTCAGCATAAATCTCATTTAGAGCATCAGTAAAACATCTAAGATGAATATAATACTGGTATAATGCTTTATGCATGAGTAATAATCCCATTAGGAATTTTTTAAAGGAAGGTGCACCAATTTTGAGTGAGTGGTGACCCCACGCAATTTAGTGATCTGGCGAACACTAGCAACTTTCAGGAGTTTGCGGGGGCTCTTATTTTCCCCATAAGTTATATTATTTATAATTTGTGAACTTCTAAGTCACGGTAGGTATTAAGACTAAAATAATTGCTAATTACCCGAGTGCACTGTATTTAATAATTTTTAAATTTTTTAAAGCTTTACCTTTCTTTTACCAGCTGGTGTACAAGAGGAACTAATAATGGCTTGCTTAGTAACATAACTGGTGTTCTTTGAAAAAAAAAAAAAATTCCTAGTGACTTCTATTACTACTCCTATAACCTTACCACTACTCACTGATTTGTGTTTATAGCAAAATTACATGACTTGGCCAAATTTTATTTGTATACCACGCATTTAATAAACATCTAAAAAAGTTGCCACCTAAAGATTATGATAAAAAATAAAAGTTTGAAAACTGAAGAAATAAAATGTGTGCATTATTTTAATAGTAAAAGTTTCCATTATTTTAATATCTACATCTATAGCCAGGTGCCCAAATCACTAATCCTGTAAGAGGTGGCCGTTTGTTTTAAGTTAGTTATTTTACAGGAAGGGGCACTAACCCTCCACCAACTTACTTGGTGACACACAGAATACCTGTGGGTTGGTTATATGGTTACCACCCAGTTGTAAATGATTTCCTGGCTTACACGAAACCATTAGATTTGTCACTTAGTGTAAAGCCACCTGAAAAGGAAAAGAGTAAAAAAAGTGACAAGAAAGATGGGAGAAACTGGAAGAGAGGAGGGCAGACAGAAAACGAATGAAGGTGATGAAGTAGGCAGCACTACATCAAGTGAGTGTATGATGGTCACCACCTACCAGGGCCAGATTTACATGTTGTGGGGCCCTGGGCCATAAAAGTACGCAGGACTCTGTCAGGGGAGCAGCACACTGGGCGATTTTTACGGAAGCAAAATAACAGTTTATGCATGACAAAACATTCATTTCTGGAGACATTTCTTTGAAAAATATTGGTATACTGCACTGTTATGAGATAAATTGATGGCATGAAGAAAATAAACACAAACTTGACTGAATCATTGCACACTCTGAAATTGCGAGACATTGAAAACTTACATTTTTCTCCTGGCTTTGAATTGTGCAAAGTCCTCGATTACTTCTCATGTGCTGACTCTTCTGAATAGGTCATAGTCAGCAATCAGTATGGTCAGCAGTCCCAAGCGATTTTGGCCGATGGTACTACTCAGAGTTCTTGATCCAAGAATGATCTTTCCTCTCCTTCATCCTTCTTTCCTTCAATCCTCTTCTGTCTTTCTTTCCTTCATTCTTTCCTTGTCCTTCTGCCTGTGGGTGACTTTACACTCCCTCTTCTGTCTTTCTTTCCTTCATTCTTTCCTTGTCTTTCTGCCTGTGGGTGACTCTACACTGAGTGACAAGCCAGATGGTTTCCTGTACACCAGGAAACCATTTACTGTGCTGGGTGGTAACCATTTAACGAAATTTTGGCACCTGGTGGTTTAGTGGGTAATTACCGCGCTTCAATCAGATTGAGCTGGTGAAGGTTCATATCCAAGGGGTGGGGTTTATTGCTCACATAATGCCACTCAGGGATGAGTGAGGCTGGTCATTCTCAACTTAAATGTCAGGACCAACTTGCCTAGCCTTGGGCTCCTACACTTCTCTGTGGGGAGACATAGGATTGGATGATGGATGGATGGATCTTTCGCCAGTGCAGTTCGTCACAAACATTGACTGGTAAATACATAGAGCTGTCTCCACACTGGCAAACGCTACCACCACATCATAGCTGTATATTGTGGAAAACATATGTTTCTCTCCATATTTCAGTCTTCTGTCTACATCATCTAAAGAAGTGCCTGGAAACGTACAATTTCCAAAACCAGACAAGGTTCCAGGTCATTCGGATACCTACCGACCAGCAGCAGCGTAGTCCTGAAGCATGTCTGTCTGCATGGTCATTATCTCTGACAAGAAAGTGAATTTTTGCTGAAGTGTTTCATAAGTCCTGAGGTGATATCCTAGT
>JAGKTI010024806.1:0-14225 GCA_018397915.1 Birgus latro | reverse complement strand
CTAGATGTGATACCCCATAACGAAGGGGGTAGAAATACCACCTTAACCAACATAATGATGGCCAAATCCCAGCTTAATGATGAGGGTAGAAATACCAAACCCCAGTTTAACACAGTTTTTATGCTTAGATTAATGTGTTTTAGCCATGGGTGAGGTGAACATTGTCATTTTGGGGTACAATTTACTAAGTTTGATTTTTTACAGGCTTATATATGACGATTTTCAGATTTTACTTGTCGGTTTTAGAGAGTTATTTACAGGTGTTAGGCGTAGGCTAGCTTCTTTTTCAGCTGTTAGGCCATTTAGAGTGGCTTTAAACTTGTTTTTTGGGCTCATTTGGGTGGGTTTTGGACTTGGTTTGGAGGGGAACTCAAGGCTCTAAAACGCATCCCATTACATGTTAAAACTACCACAATATACGATATCCCACCTAATGGTGGGTTTTACCTTACCAATTGCATCGTTAAATTGGGGTATACCTGTATATATTTATATGTGTATCTGGCTGTTACCAGATGCCTTAACCTGTTGATTGTGGCTGTATCATATATGATATGAGTCCAAATGGCATATATGATTTTCTGCTTTCGAAAATTCTTCCATCAGAAATGGCACAAAATAAATCAGCTAGCAACTCATGGCACCCAGTAGAATATTGCCATACATAGATTATGCATTTTTACAAGGAGGAGAGCTCAACTGAGTTGCCTACAGCATGCTGCAGGTACTGGTACGAAATCTTCTCCAGGAGGCCGCCGTTAGGTAGCCCAAGCAAATATTAGATGAAATCTCTGGATGAGTGTAGTGATGATAGTGGTACGTTGTCAGATGATGACAGTGATGGTTCAGGTATGCCTTATCTGATCACAAGATTGACACTGCTGACACAGTGCGACCATAACAAATCGTTTGTCTGGCATCACCGCACAGGGAATATTTATTACTTCACGGACCTGTTTCAGAGGGTAAAGCCCCAGGAATTGATGGAGTGTGTTGTGAAATGCTGAAGCATGGGGGAGAGATAGTAATAGAATGGATGTGGCAGACGTGCAGATTGGCCTGGGAGGAAGGTAGAGTCTCAGAGGATTGGAAGTCAGGTATAATTATTCCTCTGTACAAAGGAAAAGGGGAAAAAGAAGTGAATGGTAATCACAGGGGCATTTCCCTTCTTAGTGTAATAGGAAAAGTATATGGTAGGGTACTTATTGACAGAGTTAGGGAAATAACAGAGGAATTAGTTGGAGAAGAACAGGGAGGTTTTAGGGAGGGAAGAGGTTGTGTTGACCAGATATTCATTCTTAGATCTTTAGTGGAAAAGTCTCTAGAGAAGGGAAAGAAGTTGTACGCAGCCTTCATGGATTTGGAGAAAGTATATGACAGGGTGGATAGACAAGGATTGTGGAAAGTATTAAGAATATATGGAGTGGATGGGAAGTTGTTGAAGGCAGTGAAGAGTATGTATGAGGGTGCTAAGGCTGCAGTGCATGTGGATGTTAAACTGAGTGAATCTTTCCATTTGAAGGTTGGATTGAAACAAGGATGTGTCATGTCTCCATGGTTGTTCAATCTGTACGTGGATGGAGTTTATAAAAGAGATACAAGGTAGGGCAGTGGACGTTGGAGCGGCCCTAGTGAGAGAGGGCAGTGTTTGGAAACTCCCTGTACTGTTGTTTGCAGATGATACTGTGTTGTTGAGTGAAGATGAAGGGGAGCTTGCAAGGCTTGGTAGATGAGTTTGGGAGAGTGTGTAAGAAATGGAATCTAAAGGTGAATGTAGGGAAGAGTAAAGTGGTGGTCTTCGAGAGAAGTGAAGCCAGTGAATGTACAATGAGATTGGATGGGGAGGATATGGAGAATGTGAGTGCATTTAAGTACTTGGGTAGTGTGATGAGTAAGGATGGAAGTCTGGAGGGTGAAGTACTTGAAAGGGTGCAGCAGGGAAGGAAGGTTGCTGGTTCGTTGAAAGCAGTGATAAGAAACGGAAGTGAGAATGGAAGTGAAAAAGTTATTACATGACAGTATTGTGATACCAACTCTTAACATATGGAAGTGAAACTTGGACCCTGTTGGAAAGACAGAAGTCAAGAGTGAAAGCAGTGGATATGAGGTATTTGAGAGGAGTATGTGGAGTCACATGTAGAGACAGACTAGCAAATGAGGAAGTGAAGGAGCATTATGGTGGGGATGTGGACATGATAGGAAGTGTTAGGAGAAACACGTTAAGGTGGTTTGGGCATGTGGGGAGTCTGGAGAGTGGAAGACTGACGAGGAGAGTGTATGCGAGTGAGGTGGAGGGGGGGAGAGAGAGGAGGAGGCCACGGATGAGATAGAGGGATGGAGTGAAGAGGCATATGAGAGAGGGGGGTGTGAGGTGGAAGCAGGGCAGTGAATGGGTGGGGAACAGGGCGACATGGAGGTGATTTGTTTGTGGCCACCCCTTACGGGATTAAGGCATCTGGCAATAGATAGATAGATAGTTTTTGTTTGATCGTAATGGAGAATACTGCTGCAGCAAAAGTGTTCCCCCCTTCTCCATTAGTCTTATTTCCTGACCAAAAGGGCAGATCTTGAAATTACAGCGACAATGAAGCACAGTACAAGAAATTTAGGAAGACATAAAATCCAAGTCAGCTTTGAGTATATAATTAAAAAGTACAGAACCCAGTCCAACTGTCAGAATATCAGTAACTCTGTTCTGTAACAAAATTTAAAGAGCACGACAGATTGGAATCATACTTGATGCAGTACCTTGACCTCCTTGAGGCCTAACTTGGGTGTTGTTCTGAAGGTTTTATCAAAGGGGGAGAGAAAAAAAAAGTACTGGATCATCTGGTTTCCAAACCAAACCTAACTTTTCCAACTAGGAAAACCTCATCATTTAGACCTGATGTTTACATCCTTTTGGTCATAATCCTGGCATCCATTTTACAGTTATGTATCTTGTGCATCACCAGAAGAATTAAGAACTGAAAAAAAAAAAAGGTCCAAATCTAATTAACATCTAACTGACTTTAATCCACATCCCTTGTGCTTAATGTTGGTAGCCGTCCTTTGGACTGGGATATACGTCAAAGCTGGTCTTTGCATGCTTTTTCATAATATTAATGTAAAGAAATATTACTGTAGTTATATTGAAAAAATTAGCCAACAGCTTAGATTTGGGTTGGGTGGAATTGTAGATGACACATGCCCTATGTATACATTAGTCCCATGTGTATAACACACTTAGAACACTGCACAGCACGTGTGACATGCCACACTCAGACACACACAACATTAACCGTGTATGGAGTTTGTGGGGCAACCCCAGCAGTTGCCAGTTTGTGGTCGATGGGTCTGCTTGATCAGACAGACTGGAGTTGAGCAAAACCAACTACAATGTACTTTATGCAAGCATTTTTTTTGTAGCTTCATATTCAAGTGCAGTATGCATCATTGGAAGTCATTGGAATCCATTTGTAAATTTTTAACTGTGGTTGGACATGTGGAGAGAGTGGAGATTGAAAATTGGGTGCAGAAAGTTAGAAGTGTTAATTTTAGGGGTAGGGTAGTGAGAGGTAGACCTAAAAAGACCTGGGACAAAGTCATTGAGTGTGACCTGAGGGATAAGGGACTAAATAGGGAAGCTGCCAGAGATCGAACAACATGGAGAGCTGCCATTAGGTGACCTAGGCTGATGCATGCAAGAATGTTGGAGCCTTCAAAAGCAAAATGAAATGTTAATTACAGTGATCTTTATTCAGTCAATTTTGCATATCTCCATCGTTGATTGCAGAAGTTAGTACTTGTATACTGTACGTTGTTTTTACACATTCAGCCAGACAGAAATACAGGTTCCATATACAGTATGCTCATATATTATCAGTGTGTCATTAATTCCAAATCATCTGTCTTGTATTAAAAACATGTTAGGGCTGTCACATTGAGGACAGGTGTGGAGGTGCTAGCTGATTTTTTAAGGATAAACATGTCAAATTGTGCCAAACATAATCATTCTTACCAACCTCTACCCAAGATTAGGTCTTGGATTCCACTCACCCACTCGTGGCAGACATCAGTCCGAGGATTTTTTTTTTTTTTTTAATACAATTTTGGCAAATTTTGTTTGCCATAAGCAGTCTTCACCAAAACAGGGTTCACTATGAGAGACCAGATATTAAATTGGCTGTGATTCAAGAACTGCTTCAGGGTAGTACTAGTTGTGGTTGCCAAGTTAACAGTGCAGTGACTGAGTCCACTGTAAAAATAAAGTTGTGAATTTTGCTTTACTGAAGGTGTTTGTGTGTGTGTCCCTCAGGTACAGGCATGGAAGGTGGCGGACCAATTACTACATGCCAAGCACGATGTCAACTCTTGCTTCTTCGCTGCTCAGACACTTCGTACCAAGATACAGGTAAGCTCCACTACACACGCTATAAACAGTTGCCAGCACAAGCTTCTTTACACCCCAGTTTTAAGATTCTAATATTTTTAGCCTTGGTCTGTCTGGTTTAGCGGACTGGTCAGGTCTGGGCAATCATCCATCCTTGCAGAGTCATCCTGTGCAATGAACTGATGTTTCCACAGGGTAGACAGCCTCGTCACAGTGAGGCACAGCAAAGTGTGTGGAGGTTGTTTCTCAGATGAATGCTGCATTTGCATCTCTCTGCTCAGTTAATGAGCCCAATAGTTGGCTCCATATCATCATCTTATTTGCCACACAGCATTTTAAATGGTTTCCTGGGATACAGGAAACTGTCTGTTAGGCTAGTCACCCAGTGTAGAATGACCTGAAGTGGCAAGAAGAGTAATAAAAAGTGACAGGAATTATGAGAGAAATGAGAGGAGAGGAGGGCAGATGTTGGAAAAAAAAAAATAGACAAAGGTAGAGGTAGGATGATGACTGCCACCACTTACTACAGTGAATATTATGTATTCACTATATATAAAGAATAATTGCTGTAGTATTGTTCATACAATTATGAGAAATGACAATACTGTACTGAAAGATTAGACGAAATGACAGTATTGAAAAGTTATGCATGCATTGGAGGCACAATACCCGTGGCTGGGTGACGTCCCACCTAGTTCTAGATAGGTTGGACAAAATTTTTGTTACCACTGGTGAGCATTATTGGGAAAAAAAAAAAAGCTTTTAAGGTTATTCTAATTTTAGATAAATTGTCCAGGCCACTCTGTGTACCTGGTGTGGCATCACTCCACCTCCACAAGTGACATCCACCAAGACCTACTTAATGTCATTCAGCATTAGAGATGCATTGCTGAACGTTGTTGTGGGACAATGTAACACAGTAGCTGATTATGCATAGATGGCGAGACTGGGGAGACCTGGAGGTGGACCTGCCTATTCCTACCACTCCACCTCCAGAAGTCACATCCACCAAGACCAACTTAATGTCATTCAGCATTAGAGATGCTTTGCTGAACATTGTTGCACCATGGGACGATGTAACACAGTAGCCGATTATGCATGGATGGCGAAAGCTGCTACAACATGTTTGTCTAATAGTTTCCACTACACCAGTTGTTGGTGCATTAGGGAAGATGGCAGAGAGGCTTTTCCAGCATATCCCGTGCTGACATCATCAAGCTTATTGTATCCCCCTACATGGCTATCACTGAAGCTTAATCCAGGAGGTCAGCAAGGAGGAGCAGAGGATAACAGAAGCGTCATCAAATGAGAAGACAACAGAGGAAGAGAAGAGTCAAGGGCCTACTCATCAGCAGTTCAGCAACATCGTCAAGACTGGGGATAGGCCCAAAGACTCCATTGTGGAGGTTGAGAGCATCGATGACAAACTTCAATATTCCCTGTTAAATCAAATGAATGAGTTCAGGAAAGTGTGTATGAAACAGACCCTAAAGGTGAATGTAGGGAAGAGTAAAGTTATGGTCTTCGAGAGAAATGATTTCACTGAATGTACATTGAGGTTAGATGATGAGAAAATGGAAAATGGGAGTGCATTTAAGTACTTGGGTAGTGTGGTGAATGAGGATGGAAGAGTGGAGGATGAAGTGCTTGGAAGGGTACAGTAAAGAAGAAAGATTGCTGGTTGTTTGAAAGCAGTGATAAAAAATAGGGAAGTGAGGATGGAAGTAAAAATGTCACCGCATGATAGTATTGTGACATCATCACTAACATATGGAAGTGAAGCTTGGACCTTGTTGGAAGGATGCAGGTCAAGAGTGAGAGTAGTGGAAATGACTTATGGATGCAGGTCAAGAGTGAGATCAGTGGAAATGACTTATTTGAAAGGAGCATGTGGAGTTACATGGAGAAACAGACTGGATGTGATAGAAAGCGTTTGGAGAAATGCATTGAGGTGGTTTGGTCATGCGGAGAGGATGGAGAGCAAGTGGCTAACACGGAGAGTGTATGTGAGTGAGGTGGAGGGGGGGAGAGGGAGGGGGAGGGGGAGGCCGAGGCTGAGATGGAGGGATGGAATGGAGAGGTATATGAGAGACGGTGATGTGAGCTGCAGGGAGGGCAGTGAAATGGCGGGGGACAGGGCAATATGGAGGCAATTTGTATGTGGCCACCCCATATGGGGTTGAGGTGTCTGGCAATAGAGAGACAGGCAGATAGCAATCAACTGACTGTTAGCTGAGTGGAAATCCAAGCTCATAAGAATGATTAATGAGTCATCCCGAAGCCTCGTCATTGCCTACCTTGGTTCAGCCCTGGTACCTCTCTTCCATCATAGTTTCCCTTGTCTCCACAGCCTAGCACCCCTGCAGTGCCCAGCCCACAAACTGATAGTGACAATGAGGGGGAGTTTGAGGGCTTTCAGACTTAGCTTTAGCCCCAGAGGGGTTAGAAGCTTTAGCCCCAGAGGGGTTAGAAGCTTTAGCCCCAGAGATGTTAGAGGCACTTCAGTCCCCTCCTTTAACCTCTCAGCTTCGAATACTCTTCATTGTGAATACCCTGTGCAGCAGTTTGTACACTCTGATAGCCCTGTCTTTTACCCAGTGATGTTTGTAGAGATTGTTTGTGTGCTATAATAAATGTTTGGTGTGCTCTGGAGTTGGTAAAAAAAAAATGTCAAGCAGGTCAGAGGGGGGAGTTTTGGATAATTCTGGTACATTTCCAGACCCATTTGTCCTTGTAACTTGGGTTTAGGTGTACCCACCTGTGTGCTTTCCATTTAGATGGTGAAATGCTCAGACCCATTAACTGCATTGCTGGGGGGAGGGGGGGCACTGTACTGTATATATGCAAGTATTGGCTCAATGTACATCCATCCATCACCTACATCTGTTTTGCTCCAGGAGGAGCGTAGGAGCCCAGGGCTAGGCAAGTTGGTCCTGACATTTAAGGTGAGAGTGACCAGCCTCACTTATCCCTGAGTATCATTGTGAGCAATAAACTCCAACCAACCCTTGTATATGAACTAACGCAGTCCCAGTCTGGTTGGAGTGTCTTAATTACCCACTAAACCACCAGGTGCCATAGTTTGGTTATATGCTTACCACCCAGCATAGTATATGTTTTCATGGTGTACAAGAAACCTTTTGGCTTGTCACTAAGTGTAGTCACCCATCGACAGATGGAAGAGGAAAGAGTGACATAAGAGGAAGGAAGAGAGGAAAGGGCAGCCACCCGAGAGCAGCACTACATCGAGTGAGTGGATGGCGAGTGCCCCCACCCAGTACATTTATATAATGCTGTGAAAAATTCTTAACAGTGATGATAATATCCATTTTATAAAATGTCTTAACCTGCAGTATCACAGAATGAATGGTATACACATAAAATTGTATGTGCTTAAAATTGATATAGCTGTATATAGTATTTCCTCATTTTTTCGCGGGTTGGATGTTCCCCCAAACCACGTGAACCAGTAAACGTCGAAGTGTGAATTTGAGAATTAATAGGAAAAATAGAGCAGTGTTCCCGTAGGACATGTACCTACCTTGTCAGAAAGTTCTGTAACTCCAAACAGGCCCTACCCAAAATTAAATAAAGAGTGTTTACTAGTGCTAAAACAGCATAACACAATAAACAGGTACCTGAAAAGACATTAAAACTGTTATAAAGGCCTTTGAAAGGCCAAACCCACGAACGCAGCCCACACGGTTTGTTTTGATCACATGATCACATGATTCACTGTACTGCTTTTCCACAGTACTGAATTTGCAAGTTAACCCTTAAACCGCAGGGTTGTCAGAGGTGCGCCGTGCCCATCCTGTGGGGATATTCGCACTCCGACTGACTTTTTCAAAATATTTACCAAAAATCAGTTAGTAGTCTTAGATTATTATAATTACATATGCATGGCACATACCTTCAGCTTTCTCCTGGGATGTTTTTTTTAGCACTCGTCAACTACCATAGGACTTGTGGAGACTTCTGAAGTTGGGTAACTAAGTCTTCACTTTACACTTCCCGACTTCCCGTAATATGAATACCACTGCCAGATATTAACACTAGAAACACTATTCAATTATTTCCAAGTAGTTTGGAATCCATACTCAAAAAAAAAAAAAAAACTGTGAAAGCAGTGTAAAATACGAGCGCGTACGAGCCTCCCACTGGTGCTAATTCACCGCTCATATTCTGTCATTTCTTACTCATATACACACTCACACTTTATTATTTCTAGTACTTTATTACACTTATATATATCTACAGTCCTTTGCCGCTTCTTACTTGATGTCTAGTAGGGGTAGAGGTCACAGTGCCTTTTATAATGGGTGCAAAAGGGGCAGAAATGGAGGGGTGTGACTGTGACGTGATTTCACCGTGAAGGACGAGAGCGAACTGAATGTACAATACGTATCTCTGTAGCCAAGAGTTGAAAATGTCAGCTGCTAATGTACATGCTAAGAAATAAGTCGTAGGAAATCTAGACAATACATAATAAATTAGGTGGTTCCAGGTGAATATAAATATCATTCAGGCTTCTCCCTTCCTTTCTTATATACATTTATATTACGAGAGTTGCTCATACGGCATATTTCATGGGGGAAAAAAGCAGGGGAAATTAGCGAACGAGTGCAGGTTGGATGTTGCCAAGTGATAATTAGCCAATTCCAAGTGTATGGCACTATCAATTACCTTATTTTTTTATATACAGTAAAACCTCGATATAACGGACTTCAGTAGACCGGAATTCGCTTTTATCGGACTCGAGGAGCTACTGGACTAAACTCCTATATATCGGAAAAAGTCCGATATAGCCAGAAAGCAGTCCGGACTGCCTGACGACTTCAGCTATGTTCACCACAATAAGACAAGTAAAAGACAAGTTTTTCAGTGCACAGTACAGTATTATTATACCACTTGATTAATGTAGTGAAGGTATAACACAGTACAATACTGCAATGGTGGTGAAAATCACTGATGCAACCCGGACTAATGTCTGATATATCGGAAAAAGTCCGGATTAGCAGGGGTAAGTCCGGATGTCGCTTTTATCGGAATTTCGCATATTTCGGACTGGCTTGGGCCCCAATTAGTCCATTATAGTGAGGTCTTACTGTATATATATATTATTTTGTAGAAGAATAGGGCATAGAACTCATTTCAATGGATGAAAACAGTGGAAAAATCCAGGAAAGATTTACTTAGCGGAGAGCGGCTGAGCAGACGACACGAGAGGGTAATGGAGGGGAGGTAGGGAGTGGAGTCTAGATTGGGGAAAAATGGCTAAATTGTCAACAGTGGATGGGAGTACCAATGACATTAGCAGCTCTGACTATTGTTGGACATTGGCAGTGCTGATAGATGATACAAGTCACCACCTGAAAGCCCGGGCAAATTAAAAATAACACAGAGTCATAGAAGTTACACCCTGCAGTATGATCCATTGCACCCAACAGTCGCGAAAGTGACGACCCGCAGTTTAGGGGTTAAATACATTAAGGTCCCGGGTTACATCAGAGTTCCGTTCCTGAGACATGACGTAAGCCGATTTTGAACGTAACTCGAGTTTTACAGATTTTTCAACCATACATCGCATACTATACATATAATAATCTTATGACAGGTTTGTATAAGAAACACAGTCTTTTGAACTGATGATATTTATTGAATAAAATATAAGTTGTACTTGCTACAAGTCTTCGTCACAGTAGCTTACTCGCTGCAGTAACAGCACTTCTCATCCTCATGGCAACCGAGTTATGCTGCACCTGCCTCACCCACAACTGAGTCAGACTGCCGCTCCCTCACTCTTGCGTCCTTACACACGTGCACACTGCCAACACACGTTTTATTCCTAAATTCAAACACTTTTCTTACTTCATCATACAATAAAGCTTACCGTAAAATACTGCCGTGAAATATGAAATACGAACATCATTACCAGCATGATAATGTAAGCATTTCTAACATCAATTTTGATGGCTTTTTTTTCCTCACTCAATCACTGATGCTTTTCCTCCTTTCTCATTACGCTTAATAATATCGACTTTTTCACGTAATGTGATGGTCTTGCGTTTCTTGGAGTCATTATGGTCACTAGGAAGCTGTCTCTTAGGCATCGTGGAATCAGGCGAAAAACAAACACAAGAAAATTATAGGTGGTACAGTAGTAGCAGCCTGACTGAGAGCGATTGTTGGTTTGTTGGTAGTCAAGCGTGAGGCGGGAAAACACCAGAGACATCTCGTGGTAAACAGCAGCACTTTAAAAACCGAGCTTTACGTATTTTTTCTTTATTTTCTTATACAGTAATCCCTCCAATATCCGTTGTAATAGAGCCAAAAGCATGTCCGAATATTGGTTTTGTCCGGATATTGGTCCTGAAGCTCCAGCACTGGTTTTTTATGACCCTAACCTAACCTAACCTAAATCAGAAAACTACATTCCTACCTCCCTACTGGACATGTATAGCACTTATTTAGGTCCCTTTTCACGTAAATAATACACATATAGCATGAATTTATTGAATTTTAACCAAAAAATGATGATTTAGAGGTGAGTGAGTCATAGGTGCTCAGAACTTGCCAGCATAGTATAAGTAAGTATCTGACATGGAAATCATCTTTTCTCACATTTTATGCACTAAATTATTGGATACAATGCAGCAAATACAGTAAATGATGTAAATTGCTACCAGAAAAATGGTTAGGTTAGGTTAGGTTAGGTTAGGACCGGACATGAAATTCACTGCTTCCACCTTTTCCCTAGCTGGTGCACTTAAGAACCATGCATGAAAGAATTAAATTAAAAGCAGGAAATTATGATTAACACAATGTTAGCTTAGGTTAGGACCGGACATGAAATTCACTGCTTCCACTTTTTTCCTAGCTGTTGCACTTAAGAACCATGCATGGAAAAATTAAATTGCAAGCAGGAAATTATTATTAACATTTAGGGTAATTTTTTAGCACATTTACAGCATGATGAAAACAGGTTAGGCATGAAAATCTTTATGGTAACCATAGGTTAGGTTAGGACCGGACATGAAATTCACTGCTTCCACCTTTTTTCTAGCTGTTTTACTTAAGATCCATGCATGGATAAATTAAATTGCAAGCAGGAAATTATGATTAACATTTTTGGTAATTTTTTAACACATTTACAGCATGATGAAAACAGGTTAGGCATGAAAATCTTTATGGTAACCATAGGTTAGGTTAGGTTAGGACCAGACATGAAATTCACTGCTTCCACCTTTTTTCTAGGTGTTTTACTTAAGAACCATGCATGGATAAATTAAATTGCAAACAGGAAATTATGATTAACATTTAGGGTAATTTTTTAACACATTTACAGCATGATGAAAACAGGTTAGGCATGAAAATCTTTATGGTAACCATAGGTTAGGTTAGGTTAGGACCGGACAGGAAATTAACTGCTTCTACCTTTTTTCTAGCTGTTTTACTTAAGAATCATGCATGGGAAAATTGAATTGCAAGCAGGAAATTATGATTAACATTTTTGGTAATTTTTTAACACATTTACAGCATGATGAAAACAGGTTAGGCATGAAAATCTTTATGGTAACCATAGGTTAGGTTAGGTTAGGACCGGACATGAAATTCACTGCTTCCACCTTTTTTCTAGCTGTTGCACTTAAGAACCATGCATGAAAAATTAAATTACAAGCAGGAAATTATGATTAACATTTTTGGTAATTTTTTTACACATTTATAGCATGATGAAAACAGGTTAGGCATGAAGTTAGGGTACTTACGAACAAGAAGCTGCCGTCCTGATGTAATAACCCACTCTATCATCTCAGACTCTGACAGGAAGACCTTGCACCTGACACACCTTTCCACTTGAGAATCACCAGCACTTATCACCAACACTTTCCACAATGTTTTTTTTTCATAACTGGAATCACATCACTTCACTGCACTGTACATAACAGTAAATTCCTGTGTGGTCTAGTGATGATCATCACACACATGATGAAGAAGGTGAAAAGCAGTATCAAGCACTGTAGGAGGTAGGGTATCACCACAAAAGCAATCACTTCGGCCGCCATTGTCGGAGGTGTTCACGTGGCAGTAGCTGAGTGGGTAATGGCGACCGACAGACAGGCGCCACGAGCGTGAACACAGCCGGTCGGCGCGGGCGGGAGGTTCAAGGTGGCTCAGTCCCGGGAAATCGGATTTTTTTCATTTTTTTCCGATTTTTTTTGCATTTTGGGGGTTGGGCAGCCCACAGTATCCTAATAGTGAGTATGTCCGAGTATTGGACGTCCGAATAATGGAGGGATTACTGTATTTTGAAATTTCCAAACTGACTGCCGTAACCTCGATTTGATGTAAGTCGATGCCGACGTAACCCGGGACCTTACTGTATATACATTACTCTTCTGGCAAGTTTATATGCAAGTTAAAGTACTATTAAATAACGTTAAAGCAAGAAATAAAGTCTTATAACCATTTTACCTGATAGGCGTCCGAATATTGCCTTGTTTACTTGTTCGTTAGTAGACACAGATCAGCTGACTAACCAAAACATTCAGGATGGCGGAGGCTGCCTGGTCAAGCACTGATTGAAAATATTTATTTGATAAAGTTTGTATGTTCAGGTGTCAACAAAACTCCTATTTAACACATTAATAACCATTGTTACATACGTGATGATGATGATGGGAGGCATAATACTTCGTCTTAGCTTAGAGATAGATGCTTTGTTACTACCACGTTCGTAGCGGTTTTATGAATATATACTGTATATATACAGTAATCTCTTTACTATTCGGATGCCCATTATTTGGATCCCTCATTATTCGGACATCGTGGGCTGTCCGCCCCCCAAAATGCCCCCAAATTCGAAAAAATCTGGGGGAAAATCCGGTATTTTTGGACCGCGTCGGTTTGAATTTCCCGCGCGCGCCGATGGGCTGTGTTTTCGCACCTCGCGCCTCTCTGTCGGCCCCATTTCCCGCTCTGTTCCTGCCTCATGGACACGCTCCGACAATGGCGGCCGAGGTGATTGGTTTTGTGGTGATGCCTTGCCTCCTGCAGGGCTTGATGCTGCTCTTCACCTTGTTCGTCATGTGTGTGATGATGGCCCTGCCACCTGAGAAGAGGAAGAAAGTGGTTCTGACTCTGGAGAAGAAGAGGGAGGTATTGGAGAAGCAGACAAACGAGTCATGATGGTCGACGGCGCATGCAGTGTTGGCAAGCAGAAATCTTCAAAAGTGCTAAGCTCAACTTTAAAATGCACTAAGCTGTAGGTGAACTTTCAAATTTTTGTGCTAATTTGGACTTCAAAATGTGCTAGATATAGAAGAAAATCTAATATTTATTGGCACTAAATTATTATGAAAAGCACAAGATCAAGTGCCAACAGTGCCAGATTGGCAACTGTGTGCGCATGGGTACCAGTGATGAGCTGGTGACCCCGTCGTGAGTGCCAGTTGGCTCAGCATATGTGCCGGAAGAGCAGAGAACTTTCGTAATGGGGACTATTTATGAAAACCGCCAAAAAAACTGAAATACATTAAGACCAGATGCTGAATGAGAGGACTTACTGTACATGTACTATCCTTTGCAGATTAATATTGGATCAAAAGTGTTTCTTTGTATTTACATATTATTGTGTGAAAGTAGCACAGTCATTTACAAACGTGAAGACTGGTTGAGTAGATACATATGGTAACATAGTTTGGTCATAGTACTAAACATCGTCTATTAAAGGTTCAACTGCACTGCCTACTGTGAAGTTCAGTGTACCACTGAATGTGAGTAGACACTGTCTTGGCAAATCGGAGACCAGGACATTAACCCCTTAACCGTGGGTCATCACTTTCTTGACGGT
>JAGKTI010024805.1:0-14225 GCA_018397915.1 Birgus latro | reverse complement strand
GGCACATCTTTAAGTAATAAGGGAAGTTCATCTCTGATAAAATTAACATAGACATCTCCTGTAAGCCTCCCTTCAAAGATATGAGGTCCAATCAGCTGGTTGTCAATCCTACCGCAACACACATTAACTGAAAATCGGTGTTGGAAGTTCCGTTCAGCTGTCTCCTTGGGATTTTCTTTTGACCACTAATGTGCATTACGAGTATTATGTGATCCACTTCAGGAAAATATGGCTTCATCAGTGTATAAAATGTACTTGCACAGCTGAGGATGATCTGCTAGCCAAGTACAGCAATAAAGTCGTTGAGCAGAATCCCCGGGTTGTAGATGCTACCCTTGTTGTATATGATATGCGTACAGACCTTCCCACTTTAATGTCCTCCATACCTTCGCTTGTGGAATACTAAGTCGGGATGAAATTCTTCTTGTACTGATGCTAGGGCTGCGATGTACCATTCCTACACTATGCGTCGTACTTCAACTTGCCTCTCCATGTAGACCTGGTAAAAAATGTTTGGATACTTCCGTCTGTATTCTCTTGCTGATCCTTCAGCGTTGCCATTGCAGAACCCATAGATAAAAATCATATCTGCATACTCCACGTTTGTAAAAGTGACTGGCATTGTAGCGAAATGTGGGTGAAACCGTCCCTGTAATAGATAGGCCTACCACACTCGCCAGCACTTGGCGGGAAACTGTCAGTCTGAGCTCTGAGTATCACTGGTATTGCATCTTGCCATGTTTACTCCTTCAATAGTAGATTTATTTGTTAATTTAAAGTGACATACTTTTCTATGTAGAACTATTACTTACCTGACGACTAATGAAAGAATAGTTTCATTCAGAAGGAGAAAAACGTGCAAAATTTAAAAGAAAATTGAGTAACCTGGCAACACAGCAAGACCGCCACCAGCCTGGCCGCCTCCCATTCACAAGTCAGATTTGAAAATTTCACCACTTGTAAACCATTACATTAAATACCTATACTTATAGAGTATTTTATGCTTAGAATTGCATAAGCTTGCATTTCCCAGAGTTTCCGGAGAAACTCGTGAATCACCCTGTATATANCTGTATATATATATATATATATATATATATATATGTGTGTGTGTGTGTGTGTGTGTGTGTGTGTTTGTGTGTGTGTGTATAAGATTATTCCCCATCTTTTCCAAGACCTTCCATAAAGAAGTATGAGATTTGCGACAACAATTTATTGCCTGAAGATGACTCTTTCCAAGCCTAGGGATGGGGATAGCCACCAAGAAGCTGGAAAGTAACCAGTACACCAAATTCTACTATACAGTAACTGCAAAAAAAAGGAGGAGGACCCATCAGACACGTGATGTAAGAAGGCATTACCAATATTATCATAGCCAAGAGATGAAACATGGCACTGTGAAAAAAAAAACAGCTCATGTTCGCAAACAGAAAAGAAGACATAAGGATTTTCCCCAGAGGAGGTGAAACTGAGACTATGATATTCCAAGTGCCAACTATTGCTAATCGTCTTCAAACAACTCTGGAGTAGAAAAGCATCAGTCACTGTCCCACCTGAAAACAGGAGGGGAGGGAATGGTATATATTCCTGAAATTTTTATCACCCGGTTCCACACATAACTTAGAGTAGTCCTCCAGTTAGGAGAGAACACATAACTCTTCTCTGGTGAATATGTGGTATCCTTTAACCCAAGGTGTCCCGTCGATGTCTGGGTATGTTGCAACGTTTTGTCACGGCTAGACCCATCAACGTACTTGTACGTTATGCAATTGCAAGGTCAGTCATTTGCACATTTTTCAAGTTTCACGGGTGATTTTTGGTAGGCATATGTGGGAGACCTTCCTCTACCCGCTGTCAAGCGGGGATACTGCCTAACCACGCCTGACCCCTCTTCCCCCCTACACTCGGCAATCACCTGTTAGCAGTGACCTGGCCAGTGAAGACATGTCGTGCCACGGTCTCTCCAATGACGAAATTCACATAAAAGTGATTCCTGAGGTGGAGGACATAGAAATAAAGAAGAGAGGAAGAAACAAATAGAAGTGATGAGGTGGTAATGTCATAAAGAAAGGTGCCATTTGCTGGTGTGTTTGGTGAGTGAACAATGCTTGTATCGCCTATATTATTGTGTGAAAACCAATATAGTCTTCTACTTCACATAAATTCGTACCAAATAAATAAATAAATACGTAATTTAAATTGGCTTGCATTAGTTAACCCTTCCATAGTTAGTTTTCTTTGAAGCCAGGTACCCTGAGAAAGAAGGAAAACGGAAGGCTGACTGACACCTGTAATAACATTTATAAGCTCAGGAGGGCGATTTCTCTATGAGTTTTCGATGTTTCTCACCAAAAGCGGAGGTTTAAGCCCCAAAAAAAATCTGATATAGCTCGGGATTGGGGGGTATCGAAGGTCGGAAATCGATCGGGACTTGTCGGGTTAATGAAACTGATAGATTTGCCAGTACTTAAACATGGCCATGCAAGAGCTCCCGCCCTGAGAAATGCCACCAAATACTGAGGATCCCCTTGAAGGAGACAAAACCGAGAATGTGATCCGTGTGGCTGTAACTGCGGAACTGCACTCATGGGTCCACCAAGGAGCCACACATTTAGGAATCTAACTTTTGGTCTTTGGAACAGGTAAGCGAACTGCTAAGTTACGTAAAATAAAGGGGGAGGGAGGAGCATGAAGGTGTTCTACAGCGATGCTTTCGACAATGGCACTAAGCACTAGTAAGGGAGAAAAGAGATTATAAGCTGTATATCGATGACCTCATCAGTACTGCCAAAGTCACTGACAGAGCAGTCAGTTAAAGGTAACTCTGCGAATTGTCCAGTTTGGCTATCCAAACACCTGTGAGGAACACGTAGATGCAGCCCACCCTATTAGCAGAAGTTAGAAGGATGGGGAAGCACAACAGGTGACGATCATTCAAATCACCCAGTAAAATAAAGGGCGAGAGAGGAGCATGAAGGTGTTCTACAGCAATGCTTTCGACAATGGCACTAGGCACTTGTCAGGGAGGAAAAGAGACTACAAGCTGTATATCGAGAAAAACCTGAACAGCAACAGCTTGTGGGTTGATAAAATCAGTAAGCTGAATGGGACATCTCACCGAATGAAAACAAAAGTATCCTCATGACGACCTTGGTCTAGAAGAGGATCAGAATAAAGATCAGGTAATCAGGAAGGCTGAAAGGAAGAGCATCACGACCCATAGTCTCCAGGATGAAGATGGATACAGGTGAGAACAGGGTAATAATGTGACACATATCTTCCCAACTTGCACCTAAGTTGCAAAAGTTACACTGAATGATAAAACCCATAGTGACTCTGGATAAGGTGCGGGACTGCACTTTCCCCGGGAAGCAATCTGTTCAGAAGGGCCCTTAGAAAGTAACTGCCAAGCACCAGTCAGCTGCACACTGCGTTGGAGAGATGAAACCAAATTTGAAATGGAGGGAACAGCAAGTCTCACAACGTTTTTCTTTGGAGCTGAGTGATTAGCCGCTTGGCAGGTAAGTTGCTTTTGTGCAGAAGTAGACTCCACAGGACCAGAACCCTGTAAGAAAGAGACTGTAAGTGACCAAACAGGCACATCAACAACCCGGGCATCACCACCACCCAGTAAACACCAGCCTCAGCCCTCACCTACAGTAGCTAGCTCTCTTGGACCCCAAGACAGGATGAGTAAGAGAGATATCAGCACAAAACTCCAAAATGGAAACTTCAGGTGGAAGGTCGACTGCCACTGAGCAATCTGAAAAACCACAGCGACGTTCACCATGTACAGGAGGAACATCGGGAAGGTTAGGTAAGTCAGGACACGAGGACGCACTGGCATGGTCATCTGCCACCACCACGGAAGGGGACAGACCCTCTACCGTGGTAGTGGAAGCAGAAGCAGCTGTGGAAAACTGTGGAGAAACGCCTGGACCACAAGCAGCACGAATCTGACGAATGGCATCGTGCAAAACATCAGATGGAAAGGCAGCTGTCAGACACTTGATAGGGCACAGCAGCACTAAAAAGGACAAAAGTATAAGTAACCCTGGACTGGAAAAATCGATTCTGGTCATCATTCTTTGTTTCAGGAAATGAAACCTACTCGTGGATAAGAACAGAAATAATCGTGTCAAAGTAGCTGAGAGGACAGTGTCGAGGAGATGCAGCATTGGCACCCACAGTTACTAGTCCTGGACAGTCAGTATTATTGGTTGAGCTGCCACAGGAGACACAGAAACCAGGAAGGCCAATCTAAGCACGGCAGCAAAAGTGGCTAACGTGTCTTGGTAGTGGAAAAACTGTTTTGGGGCTAGCATGTAAGGTGTCACATGAAATAACAGCCAGGAGCATTTCACAAAAGCAGACAATGTTAACTGCTATAAGGTTGGGAAAGAGGTAGGAGTTGGGGCCAGAATACTATCTATCTTCTGCAAACACTCAAAAATCACCACATAGATGACTGCAGTTCATCCAGTAGTCGTGACTCTAAGTACTGGAGGAGGTCACTGGATATGACACCATTACACAAGTTAAAGATGACATGAGAACACAAGACACAATAATACCAGACAAGAAGTCTGAGCCCGTAGACACGAGCTTTCTTCTGGGAAGGACACCTCAATAAAGATGATAACATCATCTTGGAAGAACAGAAACAAAGGCACTGTGATGGTCGAATTTGTCAAGATCTGAAAATGACCCACTCCTAGTGGGTTTCAACATAAGGTATAAGTGCCAATTTAAACCCCAGCCACTAAGTGATAAACTATTTGCCCTGGCTGACCCCAATCAGGTTATCCATCCAGCCAGAACTGGGAAAAGTTGTTAGCTACAAAGCACATCAAGCAGCATCGCTCAACCCCCAGGACTCCCGTTTTCCAGCATCATGGGGCATCAGGTATGGCAAACACGTGGGGAGGCAAAAACCCTGCCTAAGATGGGGAATGGGCAGGGGACGAGGAACATCACCGGCAGGACTCCCCCTGAATCACTGATAGAGATTTAGGGGGAGTGCTTTCTCTGTGAGAGGAGCAAATGGCGAACTCTACGAAGACAGGTAGTTCTCCAAAATAGGTGGCACTGCCAGTTGTGCTTCAAGCCGCACCACCACATCATGGTGACCCCACTCAGTGGGGGATTTGCAGAGGAAGTAAAAAGTGGAGTGTGCTATGAAAGCCTTGATACAAAGCAGGTCTGAAAGTGGAAGCTGCAAGAGGTGATCATGGAGTTTTATTGTGCACACTAACTTAAAAGTGTAAAACTTTGATGTAGCATGGAAAAGAGTAGTCAAGAGTACTGCAAGTGTATCAGAAAAGGAGTAATGTGGGTTATGAAAGATGAAGAAGGTGTTCTTAAATGGTATGATCATGTCGAAGAGGGTGTTAATCGATTGGTGAGGTTGTATCTGAGCGAGTCTGAAGCTGGCTGTAGAGATGATAGACCAAGAAGAAGGTGGACAGATAAAGCAAATGAGTGTGTGTGAAAATGCAAAATGCTTAGGATGATATGATCTAGACTGGATGGAAGTCTTTTTTATGGAGGAATGTATTGCAAGAGTTCACTGACAGTCGACCTTCTTGTCAAAGCCTGAGTTCGGCCTGTGGGTCCAGCTCTGTTACATTAGCTTCATATGTAGTGGCAGTTGAGTTTATTTTAAGAATTTGTATTTCAGCTTTATAATCGTAAATTAAGTCCTGAGTACTTTAGCTTATAAATTTCTCACAAAATGCAAAACTTACCTTGAATCCACTACATACTGGGGTAATACATAGCAATTATTAACAATTCTATTGCAAGATGAATATTTCGTTTATCTTATCTGGTTCTTTCCTTATAAATCTTCTCAGTATGGCCTCTCGTTGATTGGTTCTTGTTGATTGGTCCGCAAAGTATCTTGTAGGTCTCAATCATGTCTCCTCTTGCCCTCCTGTATGATAACGTTGGTAATCCTAGCTTCCTTTACCTTTCTTCGTAGCTCAGACTCTTCAGTGATGGAACTTATTTGATCGTTCCCCTGTGTACATTTTCTACTGCCTCCAGATCCTTCACCAAGTAAGGACACCAGACCTGCTTAGAATGTTCTGAATGGGATCAGACCAGAGTTACATATAACAATTTAAAAATTTCTTCATCTAAAGACACCAATGTTCGCCAAATAAGCCTAACTATGCAGTTTACCTTATTTATCTTCGCAAAATGACCAGAGAAAATGATCTTATTGTCAGTTATGACCTTGACATCCTTCATCCTGACATAGATTACTTCAACAGCTGTTTCCTCCATTTTGTACTCACTTCTTTCTATATTTGATGTACCCATTCTCATAAACTTGCATTTCTTAGGGTGAAAAAACAACAGCCACCTCTTTGACCATCACTTTTTTGCATCTAAGTCTTTCTGTAAATCGGTACAATCAGTCTGGTTCTCAACCTTCCTGTACATCTTCGTGTCATCAACATATAAATATATTTCACTACCATTCTGAGCTACTTCTGGCATATTTATGTAAAAAACAATAATGGCCCAAGTACTAAAAATACCTCACTACCATTCTGAACTACTTCCGGCATATCATTTATGTAAAACATAAACAAAAAGGCCAAAGAACTGACCCCTGTACTCTTAACTTCATACCATTCTGGTTTATAACCTTTTACAATGACACACTGTTCTCCATTTTTTAACAGAGAGTCAATCCAGTTTAAACATGCTTCACTAATGTTGTAACTCTTAATCTTTTCCAGAAGTCTTCTGTGTTGTACTTTGTCAAGGGCCTTCATAAAGTCGCAATAGAATATGATGGCTGCTTGACGTTGCTCGAGTACCTTAGTCCACTAATCATTCACTTTAATGAGCTGAAGTGCTGTCGAGTGTCCAGTGGAAAAAACAAACTCCTTTTTGCTAAAAGATTACTATTACTTACTATTCCTCATATGTTCCATTAATTTATCTCTACGCAATGACTCCATTAGATTTACCACCACGTTAATTAAACTTATTGATCAGTAGTTCCAAGGAGTCTTCGAGAGAAGTAAAGTTAGTGAATGTACAGTGAGACTGAATGGGGAGGAAATGGAGAATGTGAGTGTGTTTAAGTACTTGGGTAGTGTGATGAGTAAGCATGGAAGTTTAGAGGGTGAAGTGCTTGAAAAGGTGAAGCAGGGAAGAAAGGTTGCTGGGTCCTTGAAAGCAGTGATAAGATACAGGGAAGTGAGCATGGAAGTGAAAAAGCTACTGCATAACAATATTATGATACCAACTCTAACATACGGAAGTGAAGCTTAGACATACAGGGAAGTGAGCATGGAAGTGAAAAAGCTACTGCATAACAATATTATGATACCAGCTCTAACATACGGAAGTGAAGCTTAGACATACAGGGAAGTGAGCATGGAAGTGAAAAAGCTACTGCATAACAATATTATGATACCAACTCTAACATACGGAAGTGAAGCTTAGACCTTGTTGGAGGGACAGAAGTCAAGAGTGAGAGCAGTGGAAATGAATTATTTCAGAGGAGCATGTGGAGTCACATGGAGAGTCAGAATGACAAATGAGGAAGTGAAGGAGCATTGTGATGTGGAGGTGGATGTGATAGGAAGCGTTAGGAGAAACACATTAAGGTGATTTGGCGATGTGGAGAGGATGGAAAGTGAGAGACTGACGAGGAGAGTGTATGTGAGTGAGGTGGATGGGGGGAGAGGGAGGGGGAGGCCAAGGTTGAGATGGAGAGATGGAGTGGAGAGGTATATGATAGACAGGGGTGTGGGCTGGGAGCAGGACAATGAAATGGCGGGAGACAGAGCAACATGGAGGCGACTTGTTTGTTGCCACCCCTTACTGGATTAACGCGTCTGGCAATAGATGGATGGATAGATAGTTCCAAGGAACAGATCGGTTTCCCTGCTTGAATATAGTTGTTGTATTTGCTATCTTTCGGTCACATGGCAACTGTCCTCTGTTATATGAATCCTCAAATAGCATTTTCAGAGGCACGGCTAATTGCTCATATGCTTCCTTAATAATTCTAGGGTGTAGCCCATCAAGACCTAGTGTTTTATTTCTCAACTTTGTTACGGCCTGCTTCATTTGAGTCAAAGAAACCTCCATGTGTGACAGTGTTAGTACCTCTTTTGTAAGGAGGTGAGGAATTTCTCCTTCTGGTCCCTCAGTAAGCACCTCACTGAAATGTTTCGCCAAACCTCTTCTTTATCTTTGTCCGACTTTGTCTTCTCATTACTTACTGCAATTACATATAACTAAGGAGTACCTGTTCTTGTCAACTTTTCTTGGACATATTTCCAAAAGACGTTTGGATTCTCTTACATTTATTGCAATAATGCATTCCTTTCTTTTTATTTCTTTCCCAGTTTCCCTCCTCACTTGACAGTTAATTTATTGGCACAGTAGGGACTCCCAGTATGCGAGAATATGGTCGACAAAATGCGCCGAATATTGGAAATTTAACACATTAGAAACCATTAAATCAGTGGAAATAAATGTATGTGGTGGACACCTCACCCTATCTTTGTCATTTACAGTACGTCCCATTATTGCCGATCACTTTAACAAAGACTATTCCTCAAAGAAAGACAATAGATCTGTGTATGTAGTGTTCTATGTAGTGCTCCATGTGTATAACGGTGGGATTAGCAACCTTACTGTGCCCGTCAACTTGCACACCCCGAAAAGTCTTGATGGTTCGTAAAATCTGCTCCTTCTTCTTGACAATGTTCCTCACTTTCGATTCACCTAAGCCAAGTTCAAGTCCAGTGTTTGAGTTCGTTTTACCTTGATTATATCATTGAACTCCGTAACCTTAATTTTCAGCTCCAAAGCGATCCTCTAATACCTGTAATGAAGCGGTGGGGCCATGATGTAACAGGTGAACAAGAGGGTAATGCTAAAAACTACATGGCGGGGGCAGACACAGACTGAGAGTCTTGAGACTTGACTTGGGAGATGCAGTGACGGAAAGAAAGGGCAGGAAACCGATCAGCCATCTGGTGGTGGCTTTAGATACTACCATTGAACTGGAACGCCGTTTTTCCCTTGTCTTTAGACGACAGATTCGCATTTTAGAACCACAGTTCACATATTTAAAAAGTTTATTTTCCATAGTCGAGTTTGCATAATAGGTATTTCGCATATTGGAGATGCCACTTTATTCCCTCATCTACTCCTCTGTATTCTCTGCCATAACATCTTCACCCACTTGTCGTTCAATGGTCCTAATACTCATCATTGGACACTACAGCCTCATTTTTTTTGGGGGGGGGGGGGGGGGAGGGAATTTTTTTCCATAGTTTTCTACTCATTTGCAGTTCTTTATCTGCCCTATTCCTCAGATTTACTTCATTCTTTTTGTTTGTTACTGCATAATGAAGAAAGTTAAAAAGGAAGAAGACCTCAAGGATTCAGCGAGTGTATTGTGAAATGCTGAAGCATGGGGGATAGGTAGAAGTAGAAAGGATATGGAAGAGGTGCAGATTGGCCTGGGAGGAAGGTAGAATCCCGGAGGATTAAAGATGTTGAATAATTATTCCCCTGTACAAAGGAATAAGGAAAAAGAAGTGTGTGATTATCACTGAGGTATTTGTCTTCTTATTATAACAGGAAAATAATATGGGAGGATGCTTATTGACAAAGTTAGGGAAAAACAGATAAATTAGTTGGAGAAGAACAGGGAGATTTCAAGAAGGAAAGAGGCTGTGTAGTTCAAATATTCATCCTACGATGTTTAGTGGAAAAGTTTCTAGAGAAGGGAAAGAAGTTGTATGCTGCCTTCATGGATTTGGAGGAAGCATAAATATGACCGAGTGGATAGACATGGAATATGGAAGAAAAAAATGGAAAAACTTAGATGCTGTTGAACTCTGTGAAGAGGATGTATGAATGGGATAGGGCCGCAGTGCATGTGGATGATGAACTGAGTGAATTTTTCTATTAGAACGTCAGATTGAAAGAGGAATATGTCATGTCTCCATGGTTGTTCGATATGTATTCTGAGGAAGCCAAGAGACGAAACGTCAATACACACTGAGTCCCACATCGGTGTTTCTTTCTCCTATGTGGACGGAGGTATAAAAGAGATGCAAGATAGGGCAGTAGAAGCTGAAGCAGCCCTAATGAGAGAGGGCAGGGTTTATATACTTCCAGTTCTGTTGTTTGCAGATGACACTGTATTCTAAGGTGAAGACGAAAGAGAACTGCAAAAGCTTGGTGAATGATTTTGTGAGAGTATGTAAGAAACAGAATCTATAGGTGAATACATGGAACAGTAATGTTATAATCTTCAAGAGAAATTAAGTCACTGAAGGCACAGTGAGGCTGCATTGTGAGGAAGTGGAAAATGTGAGTGCATTTAAATACTTGGATAGTGTGATGAATGAGGATGAAAGTCTTGAGAATGAAATGCTTGAAAGGGTGAAACAAGGAAGAAAGGTTGCTGGGTCACTGAAAGCAGCGATAAGAAAAACAGAAGTGAACATGGAAGTAAAACAATCTCTGAATGATATTATTGATACCTAACATATGGAAGATAAGCTTGGACCTTGTTGTAGGGACACAAGTCATGTGTGAGATTGGTGGATATGAGCGATTTGAGGAGAAGCCCATGGAGTTACATGGACAGACAGACTGATACAGGAGGAAGTCAAGGAGCGTTGTGGTGTGGATAAGAATGTGAAAGAAAGTGTTAGGATACTTTGAGTTGGTTTGCCATGTGGAGAGGACGGAAGGTGAAAGACTGACGAGGAGAGTGTATGTAGAGAGGTGGAGGAGAGAGAGGGAGGAAGAGAACGAGGATGAGATAGACGGACAGAGTAGAGGGGTATATGAGAGAGGAAGGTGTAAGTAGGGAGGAGGGCAGGGAGATGGCAGGGGATAGGGCGACATGGAGGTGTTTTGTTTGTGGCCACTGGACACCCCTTACGGGATTAAGGCATCTGGCTATTGTTACGGACGTGCATATTAAGGTGCACTCTTAACCCTTAAATTGATCACCAAAAGGGATAAGTTAAAGATCACAATAAAACTAACTTAACTTTACTGTACACTATAACCCACACATCCGATAAAAGATACCAAGATCGATTTACAAAGGGGAAAATGCACACATAGGTCTGCGTAATACAAATATAAACTAGGTACTCTTACCTAACCAGATCACAACTCAGTGGAGCGTAGGTACACAAACAATACTCACAGATCATAACACGAGTGGCTTGGAGACAGGGTTAAACCCAAGTACAGAATAAATCACACACAAGTTTAGGTGAGAAAAGTGAATAAATTATACAAGTGTAGATGGAGTAGTGAATAAACTAATAATGGTGCAAAAACAGTGCCTTTTGAAATTAACGTCACGTATTGAGCAAAGAGAAACTATGAGGGGAAGTGTAATAAAATGTGACAAACAAAGTACGTAACTGTAAAACAGACGTATAAATGTGTCTCTTGAAAAATGACTTTAAAAGTGATGCTGTCTCTGCTATATCGAGCTTATAAAAGGTCGTTTCTCCACCTCTTTTGCTTATTTAGCCATTAGGCGTTTGGAATAATAATCTCCAGCCACTCAACACTACTAGTACCTTCGCACGACCCATGAGGGCCTCGCTCAGCTCACCCATAGCCAATTACAAGCCATCAAGAAAGTCAGAGAAAGATTTGGCATATTTTGATTGGCAGTGACTCTGGAAATACACTCCACCCCTCTTAGGCTTACCCTACTTTCTCACGGATAGGAGCAGTTAAACTGGGAAATAGGATCTTTGTGATAATCTCCTAATCTATTTCCAGTGAACTTTTGACCGCTGAGTACACTCAGTGACCCTTTGTCCGACCCACCAGGTCAGAACACGATACGAAAAGATTAACTGATTTCTCAGCGGCTCGTTTTATCTGTACACGTATCATCTCCCTCTCCTATTTCTATCACACAACTTGGGTATCTACGCCAGTAACATCTCCCTTCCTGAGAGAAGAATTTTTCCAAGGGAAATTTCTGGACATTGTACAAATTAAGTTCTCGACAGGTAATCTGCTAGAACATTTTCAACCCCATGTACGTGTCTCACATCAAGGGAGTATTCTTGCAAAAATAGGGCCCAATGGGTCAATCTAAGATTCTTGTCCTTAAATTGGAACAAATATTTCAGAGGATGGTGATCAGTGTACACTACATCACCTGACCCTGGACCAACATATACAGAAAAGTGTTGGAGGGCAAGTATGAGTGCAAGGAGTTCTTTCTCAATAGTTGAATAATTCATTTGGGCTTTATTGAACTTTTTGTTGAAATAGCAAACAGGCATCTCAAAACCCTGATCATTATCCTGAAGCAAAACTGCACAAGCCCCTAGACCACTAGCATCAACAGCTAATTTAAAAGGTTTGTCAAAATTAGGAGCTTGAAGCAAAGGGTGACTCGATAGGATGGCTTTAACTTTTGAATAGGCATCCTCACATTCTGGCTTCCACTCATACTTGACTCCTTTTCTTAACAAATCAGTGAGGGGAGCTACAAGATCAGAGAAGTTCATTACAAAGCGTCTGTAGTACCCTACCATACTCAAGAATCGTTGCAACTCTCTCTTATTTTGGGGTTAGGGAGAATTTACTATGGCCTGAAACTTTAGATCAGGTGGACTCACTTGCCCTAAGCCGACCACATAACCTAGGTACTGCACTTGAACCCTTACAAATTCACATTTAGGTAAATTAAGCACTAAATTAGCAGACGATAGTATATGCAACAAGGCATCTAGTTGGCTCAAGTGTTGTTCCCAAGTATTGCTAAAGATTACAACATCATCAATGTAGGTTACACAACCGTCCAAACCCTGGGTGAGATCATTCATCAGCCTTTGGAGGGTGGCAGGAGCATTCTTCATACCACAGGGCATGACTTTACTTTACTTTACTGCCACCAACCACAAAACAGGAAATTTCTTGGGCCCTTTCTGTGAGAGGGATTTGCAAATATCCCTTCATCAAATCCAACTTGGTTAAGTACTTAGCAGTGCCAATAGCATCTACACAATCGTCTACTCTAGGTAGTGGGTAGGTGTCCGTTTTCGTAAGAGAGTTAACTTTACGGTAATCAGTGCAAAGACGATAGGACCCATCGGGTTTAGTAACCACTATGACAGGGGAGCACCACTCACTTTGACAAGGCTCGATTAACCCTTGCAGCAACAGGTAGTTCAATTCCTCCTGGATGATGGTCTGCTTCGAAGGACTAGCCCGGTAGGGTGACTGCTTCACAGGACCAGCATCTCCAATGACCACATCATGCTGTGCAACGTCCGTCCGTCCTGGGGTGTCCCGGAAGACATCAGGGAACTTGCTGAGAAATGCAACCAGCTCGGCACGTTGCTCTGCAGTCAAGTGGGAGAGTTTATCAGCCAGCGTACTCCAAGCGCCCTGGTTTCCTCTCCAACTGGTCGTCTGGTCCAAAGTCAAAGGGCAGCCCTGGTCCTCCGTCAACTCGGTAGCCGCCACCACACACGCAGCCTTAGGGGGGTCCACGTCTTGCCTGTGGTACTCCTTCAACATATTGATATGGCACAGTCTCCGTTCCTTCCTCCGGTCTGAGGTTAAAATGACATAATTCACTTCACCTATCCTCTTCTCAACCACATAAGGACCCGCAAAACTTGCCTGCAGAGGCTGACCATGACTGGGTAGTAAAACAAGGACTAAGTCACCCGGGTTGAAGATCCTGTTCCTAACTTTCTTAGCGTGGTCATACCATCTCTTCATCTTCCCCTGAGATGACTCCAAGTGTGCCCTGGCTACTCCCCTGCTATAGGCCAATCTATCTTTAAATTTTGACACATAATCTAGCAAGTTAATCTGATCATCATATTTGACCCATTGTTCTTTGAGAAGTTTAAGTGGGCCTCTTACCTCATGGCCAAAAATCAACTGAAATGGGGAGTAGCCTAAAGACTCACTTGGTGCCTCTCTAGTTGCAAACAGTAAAAAGGCAAACATTTGTCCCAGTCCTTTTCATCAGCACACAGCTTCTTGAGCATGTGTTTCAAAGTTTGGTGATACCTCTCTAATGCACCCTGACTCTGAGGATTTTTTTTTTATTTTTTTTTATGTGTCTGACTCTGGGCATAGGCTTTACAGCCTGTTATCAAGGCCCAGCCGTCCTCCTACATACCATACACCTCTACATGTCACCACTTCGGCGCTAACACCCACCG
>JAGKTI010024804.1:0-14226 GCA_018397915.1 Birgus latro | reverse complement strand
TGTGTGTGTGTGTGTGTGTGTGTGTGTGTGTGTGTGTGTGTGTATACAGTATATACATATATTTATACACATGTATTTATATATATACATACTGTATACACACACACACACACACACAAATAAATATATGTATGTATGGCTCTACCAGTGCCACCACAGGAAGGCACCCCTATCTAGCACATAAAATAACCTTAAATGAAGTATATACATGCAGCAGACTGGATCTGTTTCGGCCTGAATATCGTAAAAAAAAAAAAAAACTAAATGGAAGTCACATGTCCACAAATGATTCAGTACTAAACCGATGTGACCATAACGCGTCGGATACTTTTTTTTTTTTTTTTTTTTTTTTTTTTAGCTGTATCGAACCGTCTGGGACTGATGGGAAGAAAATGCCAGGCTGTACATTGTGACCCACAGCGTAAATGGAGTTAGTATTTAACCTTTCTGCCGCGATGCGTGTCTCAGTGCTGAATAAAAGTATCTCACATCAGCTAAACAAAATTTCATCTATTATCCAGTCTTATTATCCTATCAGGAGCGTAGGGGCACAGGGCTGGGCTACTTAGTCCTGACATGTTAGGCGAGAGTACCCAGTCTCTTGCTCCTGAATGGTACTGAGTGAGTAATAAACCCCAGACCCCCTTTGGATGCAAACGCTAATGAGCAACATCGGGTTGGAATGCCTTAACCCATGAAACCATCAAGCGTCATGCTAAATGCCAACTGCTTGTAGTATTAAGGCGTTGAAATTGTTCATAAACCTCAGCTGACAGATATGGTCCTGAGCTGATGTGAGTGTATCTGAACAAGACCGAAATAAACCGAAACAGACAAGACAAGTAGCTAAAATAAATTACATTGTTGCAGAAGATTGATTACTGACTCAGTGTTACAAGTTAGATAAAATTAGGTTGATCCAGTTTAAGTTGGCTAACTCACCCTACTGAGACTCAAAGCTAGATCGATAAAATGAGTCATGGTTTGATTAAGCTATGATAGATAAGGTTGTTTGGTTAGGCTAGATCGGCTTGCATTTGTTAGGTTAGTGTAGGTTGGGTTAGGTTAGATTATGGTTGATTTGACTTGGTTTGATCATAGTTTATTAGTATGCTATTTTAAAGGCCAGGTTGGATTAGACTGTGTTATTAACTTGGTTTTAAGCATGGTAGATGGTGGATTAGCTTAAGTCTTGTAAAGTTAGTGTAACTGGGTAGAGAAATTAAGGCTAAATTACGTTCGACTAGCTTATATAGACTTAAATACATCATCATCTATCATTATTATGATCATCATCATCATCATCATCATCATTTTCATTATTGTCATCGTCAACAGCTTGAGTCAGTCCACTGCAGAACAAAGGCCTCTCATATCATTTTTCTCGTTGACTTTATGCGATGGTAAGCCGCTACACCCAGTCCCTGCAAAGCTCCGAACATTAATTAATCTCTGCACTGTGTTCTCTGTCTGCCTGTTCCTCTTATTCCATCTCCGGGTTGCCACTCAGTTACACAGATTTTCCAGCTAATATCAATTCTACGAAAGATGACCAGTCTGCACACTGTCCATTTCAGGTTTTTAAATGTGGTGGTTACATCGTTTGCTCTTGTCTATCCCATTATCGAAGTTCTCTTCTTATCCTCATTTTGATACCTGACACAGTCCTTTCCATGCCTCTATGACTCATGTTCAGCAGATGACTAGTTTTTGTGCCGCCATGATTTGTATTTTGTTTACCATTTATTCATTAATTCATTCTAGCCATGTCTAAGCTTACATTCCGAGTATATAATTGACTCCAGGTTTTTCAGTGGGATGACAGGACCTCATTACCTCTTTCAGTGCCACGTATTGTGTTGGTCTTACTACTCCTCACAAGATTATAGTTATATTAATCCTTTCAATCTGGTGACCTGTTTTAAAGTGCATACTTATTTATTTCAGGCGATTTTATTAAACTTAGGAGAGACTTTTCGATCTCACTGGGATAGGTAGGTAGCTGCAGCCTTATTAAATTCCTTCATTAAAAAACCCTTCGTAAGTCGTATAAAATTGCCTGAAGGTAGCAAGAATAAAAATAAATAACGTCCTGGCTCTGAAATAATCCGGATTAAGAGACCTGGGCCGTTATTCTCGTCGGCTAAGGTGGCTTTCAAACACCTCTTCTTCACTACTTTATACTGGATATTACACGTTGATATTCTTTTCTATGCTATCTAGTCAGTCCGTGTCGGTATAACAGAGATATAAACAACATAAAGGGCAATGCTGAGGTGTAATCGATAAAAAATCACTAGGGAAGAGGTGTTAGCTGCTCTCCGTAGATTAGATGTGTGTTCCGTACTGAGGGGTTATGTGGGACGTCCACCGCTTCACTACAATACCGTGACATTTTTATTAATGCTGTCCTTAGACAGTTGTTTTTAGCTTCGTGTCCTTAGTAAGATGATACACTTTTTACCAGCCGTGATAGCGAACCTAGTATTGTTTTCAAATTGTCTGTCTGTGTGTGTTTCTGTTGGCACGATAACTTTGCATCCTCTCAAGTTATCGTCACAAAATTTTACAGGTGTGTAGTAAGGAAAAAAATTGATCTTGAGTTCGAAATTGGTGAAAGTAGGTCAAGGTCTGTGTGTCTGTTACCACGATAACTTCGCAACCGCTCAAGGTGACCACAAAATTTTACAGGTGTGTAGTAGGGATGAAAATCTACAAGTATAGTTTTCAGTTTGTCTGTCTGTCTGTGTGCCTGTTAGCACGATAACTTCGCAGCTGCTCAAGATATCATCACAAAATTTTACAGGTGTGTAGTAGGGATGAAAAATCTCCTGCAAGTATAGTTTTCAGTTTGTCTGTCTGTGTGTCTGTTAGCACGATATTTTGCAGCCGCTCAAGATATCACAAAATTTTACAGGTGTGTAGTAGGGATGAAAAATCTCCCACGACTTCGAAATTGGTGAACGTTTGTCAAGGTCTGTGTGTCTGTTACCAAGAAAACTTCGCAACCGCTCAAGATATCATCACAAAATTTTGCAGGTGTGTAGTAGGGATGAAAATCCCCTTCGAATACGAAATTAGTGAAAGTAGGTCAAGGTAAAGGTCATTCCGAGCCGTGCTAGATGTGTATCGGCTCACGGCTGGTGTGATTCCCCCCTCAGGGGGGCCTCTAGTTTTATTTGTCCTACCACCAGACGATTTAATTCACGACAAAACTCTTGGTTAGTCAAGGGATTTATGAAGACTGTCGCTAACCCCCTCCAGTTCGCAAAGTCCACCCCAGGGTGAAGAAAATCGTCGGGAGGTGTCATGAGCGTGAAAGGGTTAAGGGAAATCTATGCTGGTGAAGGGCTGGAATTAAGGTTGAGTGTATAAACAGTAATATCATCCTCCATAGGCCTAACATGACATCAGAATGGACTAAATCATAGTATATGTATATATTTTTTGTGATGTGAGTGTGGTCTGTGGGGGAGTTTGGCCTATATATAGACATCAAAAGTTCCCCCGCGCCGATTCACTTTTCACGTGGCAGTTTTGATGTTGATCCCTTCCGTGCGATGACGTCTTCTGTCTCGTTGTATTCTTGGTGCCACCACACTGTTGTAATCGGCCTGGGAGAGACCAGCTGGCAGTGACGGTGCTACAAATAGTCTCCAGTAACCTCTTCACAACTCTGACACATTTTGGTATTTTATTCCTGTTGCCGCCTGAGTATTTTATTTATATTAGGAGAGACCATTCCTAATGTTTTCCCCTGAGAGAGAGAGAGAGAGAGAGAGAGAGAGAGAGAGAGAGAGAGAGAGAGAGAGAGAGAGAGAGAGATTGGAGATGGTGGTGTAGTGGACAGGTTCTTTGGATCAATCGTACTTGCTTCTGAGAACTGTTGGTCAAAAGAACTGGTTAATGCTGTGCTCGTTGCTTTTTTCATATGAACCTACTTACACGTCCTTAAAACACCGCCACTACTGCCAGGACAACATATATGAATGTAATAGGCCCAGCGTTTCACAGCAGAGATACTGGTACTACTGCTATTACTTCTACTGCTACTAATAATTATAAATGTAGTATTAGTAGCAGCAACAGCAGCAGCAGCAGTAGATGTAGTAGCAGCAATAATAATAATAATAATTATAATAATAATGTCTTTTGCTTCTCAAAAGCGTCCATTATCCCAAAGGAAGTCACTGGTGCTCGAAACACGTTTGCACCTTTAAACTGCACGAATTTTGACATCATTATGGGACCCTGCTAGTAGCAGGAGCCAGCCAACTGACGCATTAGTGTCAGAGTCACTCGTTGCAACCACGGACAGCCACTCGTTGTAATCAGGATAGCACTGGGCCAGACTGGAGCCCCCAAGGCGGCTCCAGCAATCTTCCTTGTGCCTAACTGTATGCTGTATGATGTTGCCCAGGGATTTGAGTCATTCACAAAGATTCTTGAGAATTTTCATAAATCTCATTTTAGTCCCTTTTTGTTCATTTTTAGGTCGAGTCCCCAACGGTCCTGCAATACACAGCTTGAGTTTTCTAGTTCATTTACAGTACAGACTTCATATGCAGAAGTGGCGAAGTGGTGACGTTTGAGGGCTGCTGTATACCAGCCATGGTAGATGGATTGGACTTCATCTTGATGTGAGGTTTTCCACAGGCCCAAAAATTATTTGGCGTATCAAAAATAAATTAAATAAATTGCGAAAGGAGTCATCTTGCTGAAGGGAGGCGTTGGCCGAATTAGTAGGAAGGTGACCGGTAGTCCTCATGGACCCAGGCTTGGCTTGGGCAAGGAACAGTTTGAGGATTTGACTTAATTCAAAATAAACTTTACTGATCTACCCTAAGACTTGCCGACATTTAAAAATACCCCTGCTAATACCTGTATGACACAGTCCTAGCAGGCTTTCAACATAGGTGGTGGGTGTTAGCGCCGAAGTGGTAGCATGTGGAAATTTATAGTATGTATGAGGAAAATTTAACATATTCAGTAATATCAAGAAGTTGTAATAAGCTCATGATTGGAAAAGTTTATTGGAAAAGTGTAGCATTACCATCTATAATGTATGAAGTAAGTGTGGTGGATTATAAAAAGAAAGATATAGAAAAGCTTCAAGTTATGGAAAATTCAGTATATCGAGTAATGCTAGGTACAGCAAAACAATGCTCCAATTAGTGGGCTTAGAGGAGAAGTTGGAGCCTCTTTAATGGAGACAAAAGTAATAAGGTCTAAGCTACTGTATTTGCAAAATATCATGAAGGAGGGAAATAACAGATTACTCTATGAAATTGTTGAAGGGTTATAGGAAATGAAAACAAGTAAGTGGTTGAAAGAATGCAATAATGGCCTAAAAGAAGTAAAATTTAGTATGGAAAGGCTGAAGACAATTTCAAAGAAGGAGTTAATAGAAAAGATATATGAAATGGATACAAAGAAGTGGAGAAGTGAAATGGAAAATAAGAGAACAATGAGAATTTACAATGAAGAAATATACGATAACACAACTGCTTCTGTAACACCGTTTAAATGTATAACAGATACATTGGATTTGGGAGAAAGGAGAGGATTCAACAGAAGTGATAGCGAAGCAAAATGTGTGATGTGTGGGAAAGATAGAGAAAACCTAGAACATTTTATATTAGACTGCGAGGAATACACTGAAGAAAGGAGAAAGATATATGAATTACAACAACCATATATTGGAAATAAAGAACATATTATCGGACAGATCCTGTTTCAAGAAAATAAATTAGAGGCAATAAAGAGATATCTAAATGACTGTTGGATAAAAAGACATAAGAAAATAAAGGAGCTCAACAACCAAGAAGAAAATTAAGACAAGAGGGGCCGTTGTAAAGGCTATCCCTCGATCACCATCGCATCGCAGGACTGCTGGGCCTGAGGGTAAGGGCTGTGTAGATTATGGCCAGAGTTGGGGAAAAAAGTACCATAGCCCTTCTTCCTAGTGGGATCTCTCCCAAGTCGAATAATATCAACTTAAGTTTTTGCCTGGGTCACAGGACGCCAGGTTAATGAGGGCAGTGCGGGCTTCTTTTTCTTCCTGTTGGAGAAAACTTTTAATTAAAGTCATAGCACAAAGAGTTAATCCTACAGCACTAATTTTCACAGGGTATGCTCTCATGGCGCCTCCCCACGCCCACCACAAGTCCAGGTCATCATACCCATTTCTTTGTACCTCCATGTCCATTCCTTTAGTTAGTCCCTTCCCCCAGTCCCCCGACATCTTTCTTGGATGATATTTTGAAATACACTTTTACTGCACTCAAACCACTAATTCTGTGACACTCATCTGCACTGGATATGCTTTCCTGCCCCATCCCCACTGCCCACCAACATTCCAGCCTGTCCCACCAACTCCTTCATTTACCACGCCCATATCTTTACCCGTCTGTGACTGTTTCATGGCGAGATGCAGGTTATGCGGTCGACGAACGTGCTTATTTCTTCTTGTTTCCATCTCTGTGCATAGACTTGACAACTGGCTCCCTGAGACTCTTAAGTCTTTCTGGGTGCAACACAAATTTACTTATCACCACTTTGGCGCTAATACTCATCGTCCATATTGACTAATGGTAAGGCTGTTTGGTGTAGGACTGGTGTGATGGTGGTGGATTTTGTGGAAGATCTGTAGTCCGTTATAAAAATTAAAATCTTCCCTGCCCCAGCTGGGAAGTGAATTCTTATCCTTAGGGATAGCCGAGCACTTATCTATAGCCAGAATAAAATACAAAATCCTGTCCCGTTATGGAACAATTCATACGTGCTAAAATGCTACCAGAGTATAAAAATAACTTGTGAGGAAGCGTGGCGGTGCTTGAAGCCGTTGTTATTGCCATGACAGATGGTGGCGGTGGCAGCGGTGGTGGTGGTTAAGACAATTATGTTTCTCTGGTGGGGATTACCGCAAGCTTCCTAGTTGTGGGACGCCCCGCAAGTGGCACACACTGAACTCTGGACGCTGTACGGGTTTCACTCACACGTTTAGATCTTCATCATCATCATCATCACTCTCGAGCCACGTGACATTGACATCTACCCTCCTGCCACAGTCCCTCCTCCGAGAACGTCTTGGCTAATCTTTGCCAAAGTTTTTGTGCTTCGTGTAACACCGTGGTCACTGGTGAGACGAAGTCATTGGCCTTCACGAATCCTCAAAGCAGTTCCAAGGATGTAGTTTTTTTGCCAGCATATTTCATGAACACTTTGTTTTTCTCAACATACACGGTGGCTGGTAAATAGCGCTCCACTTGAAACTCGCGTGTCAGTATTGTATGTTGCGGGGACGGCTCAGTCGACTAGTGTGGGCGTGGTTGTGGCAGTTGGAGTAGGAAATTAATAAATGATGCACTGTAGATACTGATAACATTGACTGAGCCGTCCCCACAACACACAACTCGCCCGGCGGACCGGAAGTGGAGCGTTATATGTGGGCGACTCTGTATATTTCACATTCATTGTTGATAATAGAGCCGACTACTTTTGTGTTTCCTTTCCTGTTTACGGAACCTGCCAGACCCATTCAGTAGTGGGGAGAATAGGGCTGTGTTCATGATGAGGATGATGGTAATTACAAAATGCATTTCAAATGGACCTTCAGGTATTTCTACCCTTTTACAGCCAAGACCCCGCCTCCTGCGACACACTGTACCATCTCCCAAATTGTACTTCACTACCCTGTCCCTTGTCATGGCTGTCTGACTCCCCCCTCTCCTCAGAGCCACCCACCTATCCACCCCATAAATTCTATTGGCAAGGAGAAATCTGAAAGAAAAAGGAAAAAATCCCATCTACCATCCAGACCCTAAACAGTGGGCCTCTGGCAGTAGATGGGTAACCAGGGAAACATTCAAGGTTTGAAATTGGCGGCAGTAATTTCGTCCTATATTCGTCCGGTGCTATCGGAAATAATAACGGAAAACGAAATTTTCCATCCTAGTCTTCTGTAGGCCACCACCGAAACTGTTCAAGACTTAACACGGTAAAATATAAAGTACATGGTATGGGTTTATATGTATTTTATGTCCCTTCTTTAAATCCCAATAAACTCTTTGTAGTGAAAATAGTATTTGATAAACTGGTTGTGATTTTTATATTCAAATTCAGGCAGTAGCTATGTAAGTATTAGGATTATAAACCTGAAACTCCGACGAACTACTGCATTTTGTAGGCATGTTAGTCCGATGCACTACATTTCTTCTAATTTTACTCACTTCTAACCCTGTTATCAGTGCCATCCCAGAGATGGAGGGATAGAAGGAAGTACGTTTAGGCCAGAGGTGCTCAACCTTTGCAGCTGAAGGGTCGAATTTTGCATTCATCCAGGCATGGCACACTTCATGCTTCGTATCTTGAGTACATAATTATAATAAGTAAGAGCACTGAAACATGTCTAAGGGCTAGTCTGATTATTGCTGTAAATGTTTCATGGTCATTGATTCACTGACCATAGCATGAGATGCCAGTCATTATAATATCACTGGATAAGATTTGAACACCAGTGTCCCTCTTACTGATAAAATTAGTGCATATTCACTTGACGTATGGAAGGAAGCCAGATATGCTGCTTGCTGGCTGTATTGTGCACGCGAGTCACTTGGGACACCCCTGCGGCTGTTAGAGGACATGGTGGACACAAGAAATTCAAGATTGGTGCAGTTCCCAAAGAAATTTAGGATAATCTCCAACGGCTCCATCACTCATCTCTCCTTGCGAAAGTGGGTAACACAGGATTCGTTTTCCCATATCTCAATAAATACATTTAAATGGTTTGGCGTTTGAACCCATGAACCATCATAAGACCTAAATCACACCAATCCATCCCAGGAAAAAAAAAAAGTCTAAGAGGGGTATTTGACAAGGAACACTGCACCCAGGTTGACGTGAATGGGTGAAGAAAAGAAGAAATGGCAGCAAATTCTAAAGTGGTTGAAAAGAATTGAAAAAACAAACAAACAAACAAACATTACAGTATGATCACCACTGTGTGGAGAAATTAATCACTGAATTTGAACTGAGGGAATATAGCTGAGGCAAGATTAAGTGAAGATACTGTTACTTTGCTGGAAAGTGGAGTGCGGTTGACTATAGTGATGCATAAAAATGAAATGTCAGGAATAAGAGGAATGGTTAAGAGACTGTTGAGGAGCGTGTGTGGAGTGCGGAGAGTGGAGAGGATGAAGAGTAATGTGATTCGTGAAAGATGTAGAATAAGGAAATGTGTGGACATTATAGTTGAAAAGAGTGTGCTTGAATGTTATGGGCATGTGGTGAGAATGGGTATGAAAAGAGTGATGAAAAGGGTATAATGCTGGTGGAAGGAGGCGTGGTAAGCCTAGAATAAGGTTGATAGATATGGTAAATGAGTGTGTAGGAATAAGAGGTATAGAAGCTAACGAGGATAGGGAAGTAACAAGCAATCGAGCAGCTGGCTGGCTGGATGAATTTTGTGAGGAGTGAATGACCAGGGCTTGGCACCGCTTTTAACTTACACTTGTCGGATTGACTCTGTCAGATAAATGAGTGTGAAGCTACGTGCCGATTTTTTCTTTTCTTTTTTAATACCAATCAAGTGGAGTCAAGATTCCGGGGCTGGACTGGGAGTGTTGCTCATTCAGCTGCGCAAACTTTGGTTAGCATCTCATTTTATTTATTTATCTTTTATTTTTTTTAATTGTGTGTGTGTGAGTGTGTGTGCTCGCGCGCGCTCTGCCTGGACCCTACTTCACCCGGCCTTTGGCTGGGAAAAGAGGTGTGGGTGATGATGGAGCGAGATGGAATAAACAAGATATGCTGGAGTGTGGTGTGTGATGTAATGAAAGGATGTATTCGAACCAAGATATGATGCTGGAAAGTTGATCTGTATTGAACCAATATGACCTGGTAATTTTTTGATAGCTACTAGTCGGAGAGAATGTAATGTGAATCCATTTTATTGTAAGGAATTAAATCCAATTATATGAAGGATACCGATGGCGTGAGAATTTTTTGTCATGAGTTTCTTTGACATTTTAAGACTTACAAAAAGTATATACACATGCACATGATGAAAGAATCTTCCCCATAAATCCGTGTACGATATTGGGGGATGGAAAAAAGGAGGACGGTAAAATTTTTCGTATAGAGTACAAGAAAGTCATTTGCCACGTAATGGGAATAAATATAATGCTTACTTTATCTGTTCATGCATTATTGGCGCAGATCGCCAAAATATCTCCCGTAAATCCGGATAAATTGAATAAAAAAGGAACATGTGTTGATGCTGGGGTTGGCGCATGCGCATTGGGAGCTCTCAGGAAAACGCGGGAGAGTGGCCGTGTCGTCTGCTCCCCGACTCTCCGAGCTCAGTGGTCGATTGGCAGTGGAAGTGTAGTGATCACTCTTCTCTCTTCTCGCTCCCTTGACGCTTCACAACTTTCATCTCGGGAAAAGGTTGGTATGGATGGCATTTTGATTTGAAAAGAGTTAGCTTTCCCGCGGTTTGGGTTGTGTGGGCTGTCCGTTTGTGGTAGCCAGGCAACAGATGTGGTAAAAATAAGTGGTTCTGGCTGAGATGGTGGTAGTGGTGGTGGGTGATGGTGGTAGTTGTGGTAGTGATGCCAATAAGTAAATAATTGGTAATATTATTTTCCCCAGTTTTCGTGTATTTTTATTAAACTTAGAGAATATCACATACAAGCATTTAATAACATGACTTTTTGAGCGGCTAGCAATATTTTCCGGTAAGCGTCATGCATGCCGTATTTTCTCTGGGCACCTTGCAGTATTTTTCAGTTAAGCGAGAGCGCTTTTACTGTCATGCAATATTTACAGCATCATCCAACTTTTTGAAGGTGCAGTGATTTCGACTTGGAATATCTTCAGCGTGGTATTGCAGGCTAATGCTCTGCAACCATTTTAACGCATTGCAGTATTTTCTCTGCGGTCTCGTAGAGGTACTCGTATTTGTCGCAATATTGGGAGGTATTTATTATTCAGTGTTACGAAGTTTAGCGAATATTAATTATTTGTCTTGCAGTATCATGCCGTATTTATCAGTCATGAAATATTTAATATGCAGTATTAGGAAGGGTAGTGCAACATCATCGAGGTGCATCTGTTGTGCACTGAAGGCCTATAGGTCGTCTTGCAGTATAGCTGATAGTATATTTTTTGTAAGGTACGGTAGGATAAAATCGTTTGACGACAGCAAGAAAAAAAAAACTGGTGAGGTTTTAATGGAGGCCGTTTCGATACTTTATTTCCATCAGATCGCCCCATTTTTTTTTTTTTTTTTTTAACCGTCAGTGCCAGGACGTTTGAATTTTTATTCTTGCTGTCTCGACGCCTTTGTTCAGCTTAGAGATATGGAACTGAAGGGGTAAGACAAAGCAGTCGACTTTCCTAAGCTGAATAAAATGGCTGTTCTTAAAAAAAAAAAAAAAAGTATCGAAGGGGTTAAACCAGATAACATTGTTAGAAATTAGCTGCAATATAAATACAGAAGTTTCCTCGTTGGGAGTCTGGTGAAGTAAGTTTCATTAAGTTCTAGCTCTACCAGACGATTTGAGTTTGGAGAGAGTTTTCACTGGAGGGACTCCTGTAGTACTGTAGTTCATTACAAAGCTGAATCAAATTATCTGGTAACACCAGAAAGGATGTCACTCGGATTTTTATTTAATTGTATCTCTTCCGCATATCCCCAAGTCGAATTGAAACGATGCAGTATTATCATCTAGATATCTTTCAGTTTCCAATATAGTTGACCTGAGTACGGTGCGGGTATGAACTTTGATCAAGTAGCCATCTTCAGACGGCATTTTTTTTTTTTTTTTAATTGGTTCAGCCCGAGAACGTATTCTGAAAACATTAATCTTGGTATCCTTAGGCGATTTTATCAGCGTGGCAGTTTCTGGAAGTGGGTGGGTTAGATGCAGACTTGAACAGCCCCTTCAGTACCTGAGAACTTTCGTAAGTTGCCTAAAATCATCTGGCAGTTGCAAGCAAAAATTATAACTAAGCATAATTGTTCTGAAAAGGATAACTTGAGCAGTACGGCGTGAACTTTGTGCAATATATTCACGTGCCATGTTTTTTACGGCATTCTGAAGTTTGCGATACTCGAGCCACTGCAGTAGCCCTCTTGTCAGTTTAGTATCAGTTTGCGATGCAGTTTTTTTTTCTCCCTTGATTGATGCATTACTTTTCAGCCAGCAGTGTTGGCGTAGCGATTCTGTCTGCAGTATTTTGTACCGGTACTGAGGGTGTTTTGTTTTCGTGTTTATTTTCCTTTGTGTTCTGTATTAGTTTTGGTTCTTACTGCAGTGTTTTTTTTTTCTATTGTGTTTAGTTTCCTGATGCAGTGGTTTGTTATGTATTGGAGTGCTTTTCTTATTGCCGTATATATTTTTTTTTTATTGTGGTGTTTAGTTCCTTGTTGCATTGTTTCTGACAGTGGTTTTGTTTCTTAATGCATTTTTTTTTTTTTTTGCAGTTTTGCTTATTGCAGTGTGATTTCTTATTAGTGTTTTGTTTTTATTGAAGTATGCTTTCTAATGGCGGTGTTTGGTGTCATATTGCAGTGTTTAGTTTCCTGTTGCAATCTGGGTTTGTATTGCATTGTTTGGTTTCCTGTTGCGGTATTTTGCTTGTTTTTGAAGTGTTGGCTCTTAATATAATGTTTGGTTTCTTATTGCACTATTTCTTATTCAGGTATTCTTTGTATAGTATAATATTTTGTTTTTTTGCTGCAGTTCTTTGGGCCTACTACTGTAATGTTTTGCTTCATAGTGCAGCTTAGTGCTTTATTGCAATATTTTGTTCCATATTGCGGTGTTAAGATATTGTTGTTGCACAGTAGCCTGTTGCAGTTCTGGGAGCATATTCAACTACAGACCGTTCAGTAATATGGGACTTATGCTGTATTTTGTGACTGTTTAGACTGCATATTTTGTAGTATCATGCACGGACGTTGCCCAGTGGCGGCAAAAAGGGGGGGCATGGGGGGGGGGGCAAATGCCCCCCAGTCAGAATCTCTATCCCCCAGTCAGATCCAGTACAGCTAAAAAAAAAAAAAAAAAGCTAAGGCAATACAGGAAGGAAAATGACCAGAAAAGACCACTAATATGATTTGTCCCTACAGTCACAAAATAAGTAGATCTGGAAATGTTATTTGAGACGCATTATGACAGAGAAGAGGTTATCCCTGTTTTGCCCATTATGGTCAGCCACTTTAGGTGGTGGCATCAGGTTTCTCAGTCAGTGTATGGTCCTGGGCTGGTGTGCATAAAACATTCTAAAACCTCCTTCTGAAGTAACTCCTAAATGCCCAAACGCCACTCCTTGCTGCGAGCTAGGCTTAAGACCTACACATGAAACTGAATAAAAGTCCTCAAAATTAAGAGTTTCGACTTAGGACCTCCTAGTTAAAAGCTGCTAAGAGGTAAATTTTTTGCTACAGATAGCAAAGACGTTTGGTGAAAAACGATCAAAATAATATAATAAAAGGTTTGTCATGAGTATATTATATTCCATAGAAACATCTATTTATTTTTACCAAAATTGATAATAAGTTTGTATTAAATCATCACATTTAAATAATTGAATAACACATTCAAATTAAAAAAAACCATGATACTTTTATAATTTTGTATGTATTTTCTATCAGCAACACTCAGTTAAATGTAAACTGGACTTAACATAGTATAATTATGGATAAGTATTCAGTAAGTTATGATGTTATATTCTAACATGCACTTGAATTAAGATAAATATGATATCGGTGACTTTGTCCGGATTGGCGAGGTTGTTAGGGTTACAAGGTAGCGCAACCTCTCTCAGCCGAGTAATTACCAAGGTGGGCGCGAACTCGTGCCCTCATGGTCTTGAGCTACGCACGCTACCGATGAATCACCCAGCTCGTTTATCACTATCACTATGCTGAGGAAAAATGAACACCTAGCTCCTCCAAATTTCAAGGTAAAAGCATTCATCAAAATTCACTGTTAAACATTTTTGGGAATCGTTGAATCAGTAATTGAATGATGCATTAAGAAAAAAAAAACTATCCTGAAACATGATTTTTTATCAGTCAAAACGCTAAATACTCAGAGCTTCTGGAGGCTTCGCCCCCTGGGCCCCCGCCGGGGCTTTACCCCTGGACCCTACTAGGAACCCTAAGGCGGGCCCCTTGGCTCCACATAACTCTGCTTGCGCTTAGCGCTCTGCGCG
>JAGKTI010024802.1:0-14227 GCA_018397915.1 Birgus latro | reverse complement strand
GGTGGTGATGATGGTGGTAGCGATGGTGGTGGTGATGATGGTGGTAGTGATGATGGTGATGGTGGTGGTGAAGATGATGTTAATGATGCCCACGGAGATCACGAGGATGATGCATGTTGGAAGCGAGTGAATAGAGTGGTGGTGGTGATGTTATGATACTGATGGTGATGGTGGTGGTTTGTGTGTGTGTGTGTGTGCCTTTGTCTATAACTTTCTATCTGTTGATAGCCTTAATCCCGTAAGGGGTAGCCACAAACAAATTGCCTTCATGTCACCCTATATGCTATCAGGCTGCCCTTTCTCCAGCTCACATTATTGTAATGAAAATATCGCTACATCAAGTGAGTGGATGATAAAGGCCCCTTAATAATGAGAAAAATGAACTAATAATGGTCCCCTTTACCAGTGGAACGCACATCAAGAAGGCAGCATGCGATCCGAAAGCCGAAATTGAATCCGCCAAACGCTACTACGCGGAGAATTCAGCCTGGCTCTTCCCTTCGACTTTCAAACTACAATGGTCGGCGCATCGGTCACTCCATTCCCGCCTGCCCAAACCTAACGGCGGGTGGGGGGATGGCAGGGATAGGGCGTTGTGTGTGGCGATAGCAGAGGGGAAGGATGAGGTTGTTTTAGAAGACTTGCAGTGGCGGGCGAGGAGAGCGAGGGATACCAGTCAAAATAGCATCGTTAAGAGATAGTTTGTTGGATAGATTTGTGTATGGATAGGTGGATAGATATAGATTGAATGAGATAGTAATGCAGATAGATTGATATGTGGATAGCTAGTGATAGATGGGTAGGTAGATATAGATTGAATGAGATAGTAACGTAGATTAATATGTTGAGAGATAAAGTGGTAGATGGATAGATATGGGTTTAATAATAGTTCAATGGATAGATAAATGGATAGAGATGCAGTTAATAATAGTTCAATGGATAGATAAATGGATAGAGATGCAGTTAGGCAGATAGGTAATTAGCTGGACTGATGTGTACATGCTAGACCTGCCATGGCTTAACCAGACAGGGGAATGGCAAGGGTACCACTCTGTATGTGGCCACACCTGGACGCGATGAAAAATAAAATCCATTAGATTTTGTTTTCTATCTAGCTAAACGTTATAATTCCGTAAGGGGCTGATGATCGTCTTCGAGTTAGTTGTTTTACGAAGAGGGGCACTAACCCTCCACCAACCCACTTGTTGCCTTATGGAACACGTATGGGCTGGTTATATGAGTAGCACCCAGCGTTGAATATGATTTCCTGGCTCACAGGAAACCATTAGGCTTGTCACTCAATGTAAAGCCACTTGCAAAGGAAGGACGAGTAATAAGGTGACAGGAAAGATGGGAGAAATAGGAAGAGTGGAGGGCAGACACAAAAAGGATGATTACAGGCAGCATTACATCAAGTGAGTAGATGATGTTTTTGATAAGAAAGAAGATAAATCGAATCCACTTTTTTTTCCTTCGATTTCATTTACATCAGGATGGGAAATTGAAGGACATTTATATAACAGGGCAGTGGATGCGCCTGGTGATATCAGTGCCACCACGTGAAGGCGTCCTGGTCTCCAGCACATGGCTGTACAGCCTCGAAATAAAAGACTTAATACTAAAGAAGATTTATTCACCTCAAAAATATCCAGTAGCAATAATAAATAAATAAAAAGTGGATTGGCCATATATAAACACTGACACCTGTGACCCACTCACCTGAATATAGGCTAATTAACAAGTGTAAGATGAAATAAAATGCTCGAGGGCCGACTACACTTGGTTCACAGACTACCCACATCCAAAGCCACTCCAACACAACACTCACAAGCACAAGCACTTCACACCCTACATACAATCTCTGCAGAGCCCCACATGTTGGTGGAGTAGAGATACAGATACACAGATAGACATAGACATAGTTGTGCCCACCGAGTGAAGTGATAGGGAGACCTGGAGGGAGCATAGTGGGGAGGAGATGGTAATGCTTTGGGTCTAGCCCAAACGCCTTTCATATGACTCAGTGTACTGGATTATGATAGCCTAGCCTCGGCCCCCTACACCGAAGAAAGCGGTTAGAGACTGACGCCGTTTGTAGCGTCTGAGTGAAAATACACCAAAATATATACCCAATAAACATGTCAGAAGTGAAAAACACAGCTTAGACGGTTTAACTTTCCCGCGTATTCAGGAGGTAAAGTGCGCAGTTTCAAAATGAGTTCTTATTTCGGATGATGTTGTGCTGAATATAGTTATTTTGTTAGCATAAGTATATACGATGAATACACATCATATAACATCATTTGTTCTGTGTCAATTTTGTCACGTAAAGAATTTGGATCTTTTACTGCAACGTGTTTTGGATATGTGTTTCCCTGCAACTCGGCGTCTGTGGGGCGTCCTGGGGAGCAGAAGTTTATACGAATGGCGCATCAGGTTGGAATTTAAACCTTATTTGAGTCGACCAGCCTGCATTGTACATCACAGAGGTGAGTTAGTGTCATTTGTTAGTACTGTAGCAGAGAAATTACTGTAGAAATACGTTATTTTACAGGTGGACGAGTAATGGCGGTTGGTTGTCAAGACAACGCGTAACCATTACGAGTAAAACGATTATTTTACTCATATCTTGAGTTACAGCATTTTAACAGAGGATGCATCAGTACGGCCTGCTGGGGGGGGGGGGGGAAACATACTATAAGATGTGGCTAAAACTAGATTTGTACAGTTGTTTGTAAACCTAAAAACGGGTATGGCAAGACATGGAGATTCTTTGTTGACTTTTTTTTAAATGTTTTTCCTTTTTACATGAAACCTCAGATACAGCAGGACTGGCTTTACTGAAGAGCATATACTGTATATTTATTTCTTTTTACTGTAAATGTATAGTTTAAGTAGCAACTAGACCATGCCAGTTACCCTGTGTGGCTGGTAATGTGAAGCCAAGCTGCAAAGTAAAGGACAGTATTGCCTTATATAACATGCTTTCAGGTAACATCATTTTGCACAGTTAAGTAGCCAGAATGTGCAGTGATGGGGCAGGATTGAGACAGTTCACAGTATAACAGATCTCAAAGTGTGATCTCATAACCATCACTTAATGCAATGGTTTTTAGGAAGGCATGTAAAGTACTATGTGGAGAGTTACAGTACCTGGTTGAGTCAGTGAGGTGGAGGTAAATACTGCAGGCATTGGAATGGTGTGGCAATAGGTGTAAATTTCACTGGTATGCTGCTGATAGTTCCCCCTCCTTCATGTTTTTCTTGCTTAATGTACCTTATTCATCCCTCGTCTTGGGTGGGAAAAAGAGTCCAGGGTGATGATAAAAAGTAACTTCTATGTATATAGCCCAGCAATTATATTTAGCAGAATACCAAATGCCTGTCAGTTAAATTTAGCAGAATACCTGATGAATATACATTAGACAGACATCCTAACAGTCATGATTATTTGGTACTGTGGTTGGAAAGGAGACAGGACAATGATCGGTATTAATGGGAGAGTGAATTGTGAAAGCTATATAGGCCTTTTCATCTTCACACCTGCCAGTACTTACAAGATTGATCAGGTGTTATTTACTTGCATTATTGTGTGTCTCAGAGGTACATAGGTTTATCCCTTTGTGTACTGTACCTGCTGTAATATAAAAATATTTTGTAATGCTGGTCCATGATTGCAGGCTGTTGAATGGCGTGATGATGATTTGCAACATTCCAGTCAACACCTCACCCACAGAACTTCATGCCACAATTTACATAGTGTGGCATCAGCAGCTGTTGCTTCCATGCTGAGGTTTGTATAGTGCTTCACCAAATTACATTCTGTCAACATGTCCACCCCACCCCACCCTAGTTGTCTGCATCATTTCACTCAGTCACAGTCTGTCAGCATGTTCACACCGTCACACCCTACTTGTGTACATCACCTCTACGCACATTCAGTTCTGTTAAATCTACACCTGTTCCATACCTCACTGTGGCACAACTTTTGGATCACACATTGCCACTGCATTGTACTCAGATTCTTCACACATCCTGCTCTGTTACTGACCATATTTTCTCCACCATTCATACTCGCTGTTTGTACATGCCAATCATAAAGTTGCCCTTTCACATGCAGATTGGGGATGGGGGGAGGGGGCTGGAGATTACACACCAAGTAAAAAAAAAAAAAAATACTGCACAGGAGAGAGAGAGAGTGATATCCTAAATGACTAGTATACCACCAGGTGTCATTATATCAAGAAAATTAATTAAGGATGTGACAGATTGCAGTATTGACAGACTGTAATATCTAGGACAGAATTGCAGGTAGTTAGGTGTCTGGGATGGATCTGGTATTTGCTGGTTTTGGTATGGTATTATATAGAGGTTAGGAGGACAGATGTTAGGCCAGTGAGGTGGAGTTAGGATCCTGAAGCTGGAATGTTGGTGTGGCATGTTTGACCAGGTATGTTGTTCATAGTTCTTACACTTTGCACAGCACTTCCTCGTTGGATTTTATCGCTTCACGTCTATGCCTTACGTCACATTTAGACACCATGAACCATGCTGTAGTGTTTTTGTTCTAACCATTCAGCTCACTTGTTTGTGTATAGTAACTCCAGTCTGTCTAGCTGAGCACTGAGCAGTCCAATCAGCTGCTGGTAGGCAGTCACCCAATGGCTGTCTTTTGTAGTGAACACTGCCTTGTGAAGTAGTGTGTGACAACAAGTACAGTACTTTAGTCAGGTTGCAAGTATGATTCGACCAGTAACCAGGGAGATTCATTCCTATTCAAAGCCCATCAAAGTTCATGCAGCCACAACTTGACATTAAAGTTGTGAGTGGTCAAGTTCTCCCAGGTGAATGTAAACCAGCTATAGTACTGTAGTGGAAATGGGCTGTTAGAGCAGCATGTGAGGCTGGTGGAAAGACAGATAAATGAGGAAATGAATCAGTATTATGTCGATAAGGGTGTTTGTTAGAAAACATTACGTGAAATCTTTTGAGATGGTTTGGTCACACTGGAAACGATCGAGAATGAGATTGGTTAGGAGTGTGTTGGTATGTGAGTGAGGTGGAGGTCTGCATCCTTTCTATAGCACTTCTTGGTGACTAGGATCATACTCTAGTGTTCATCTTTTGTTAAAACTCAGTATTCAGGTTGGAGAGAGGGCAAGTTCAGGCCAAATTAGTGATGACTATAGGTTGAATGATGATTGCTTTGAGTGTGTGAGAGGTTGGTGTGTGGTGATAGGAGGATTTGTCACTGAGTCGGGACAGATGCCTGGAGATTCTTTTAGGGCCTTGGAAGGAAAGTCCAATAATCTTTCCACAGCAGAACAAAGTACAGCAGGTGTAGCAGTAGGTGTAGCCCCAGTGGATTGCAGGCTGAGGGTGTCATTCTCCAGCATCTTTGTTTCAAGGGATTGGGAGAGAGTTGAAGGATTTTTGTATAGCTGGGTAGTAGAGCTGCTTGGTTACCTCAGAGCCACCACTTAAAGGCACCCATGTGAGAGTAAAAAGAATAGAATGTAAAGGACACTGTATGGTAGGGTTTAGTGTCTAATTTCCGTAACTCATATGAAATAACCACCACCCAAAGGGGAATAAACTAGTGTGCTGGTAGCAAGAGTAATATTGAAGGTGTCCGTTAGGTCCCAAAAGGTTGGTGTGGTGTTTATAGTTTCCAGAGAAGAGAGAGTAACAGCTTTATGGACTGTGAAGGTGTATTTGATTTCTTTTTAGCTTAACAATAGTATATAAGTGTCTTGTTTTCTGTGATATAATCCCACCAGTGGATGTATGCTGATCTATTAATTTTACCATTGTTGTTGTGGAAGTATGCTGGTCATGTATCTCACCCTACATTTTTAAAAGGATGTCATTGGATTGAAGTTATATGTACTAGACTGCAGTAAGTGTTTCAGGACCCAACACCTCACAGGCAGTAAATTGGGATATGCTGTAACTGTATGATTCTGGCTGGGAAAGTAGCAGAGGAAGAGGAATATACTGTTACCTGTTCAGTATGAGACTGTTCCAGCCAGGGAGGTTAGATGCAGATCAGGGAATATTAGGTGGGAAAGTAGCAGCGGAAGATGAGTATTCTGTATTGTTTGATACGTGACTGTTCCAGCCAGGGAGGTTCGATACAGATAACGATCCATATTCTTGTCAATTAAAGGTTTCTAGCGCCTTTTCCTCTGTGACTTAATTTTGGACACAACCGGTTAATACCAGTGTGTGTGTGCTGAGCATGGTGATATTAGAATGATATGAACAGAAGAGGAGAGTAAGGTGTAATAAGCAAAATAGATTGCTTTGGAAAAGGTGGTAAGAGAGCTTCCTTAACCAGTGAGAATTTCAGCCCAGGTGACTATTGAGAAAGTGGCAGAGGAAGATGGGTATAGTGTAACCCTTTCAGTGTGAGTGTTTCCTAGCTTAGAGAGGTTACATAAAGCCTTCATTGGCCCTGTCACTACACCCTCTTCAGTACCAGAAAATTTTGCAACCAGGGAGGTGAGATACAGACTGGGTGAGTGGTGTGAAAGTATTAGAGGAAGATGGCTGTAATATTCAGTATGAGAGTGTCCTAGTTTAGAGTGTTTAGGTACAGCCATCATTTACCCGATCACTACAAGAGGTCTGACCTAAGCTGAATATTTGTTGACTGGTACAGTCACATCTCGTTACACGATAGGGTTACATCAGGTCATTCCTTAACGTATAACGGGTTTATCGCAGATAAGGAGATTGAAATACCTGTACATTATAAAAGGGGGGTTACATCAACTCAACTTCCCAAAGTCACCTACCCAAGACTTTACTCAAGTCTATAGTACAGTAATTCACCAAAATAAACACTAGCACACCAATACAGGCAGCATTACGTATAGTAAATCGTTGCAACAACACAATAATCACGCTTGCGTAATGTTGGCATGGTGCTACACGATGTATACTGTTGTACAAATTTTGGCTGAGAAGTGATGATAGCAGGGGGGCACACATGAACAAGTGGAAAAGACAGGGCTTTGAAGGGGTGGCAGGCCTGTGCAACTGAACAAAAACAATGCACGACAGGGCCACCCCGAGACGAGCGATGGTCGCCTTGTATGCGCCTGACGCTTCATATAAAATTTTCCGATGCCAATATCGTTTTAGTGGGAAATTCATTGTAAATGGGATTTTGGGGCGTAACTTTTTTGTTATCGTTGTAGCGAATTATCATATACCGGTTCAACGTATGAGTTGTGGCTGTATTGGAGTTTTGTGAGTGTTTGTTTAGATGTACAGTATACATAGCACAGAATGGCTATGAGTAGGGTATAGGTATATACAAACACTGTTGTTAAGGAAGAGGTGTTGGGATTTGTCGATGTGAAAACTACCTAAGTCCTCAATATTTTACGGAAAGCTTGTGTGAAGTTCTGTTGCTACTGGTAAAGCTGATTTACCTGTTTCAGCCAGTTTACTACACCAGTTGTGTGGAAAAAATTGTGATATTTTGGAACATCCTTGGCATATAGTGAAGACTTAGTGTATGTGGCTGTATGACAGGGAGATCTGGTTCTTGTATCTACCAGTAGCTATGTCTGGGTCCGTCCCATCTCATATTTGAGTGGGAAGGAGGGTCAAGATGTATATGAACTTAAATTCATCTTGCGATTCAGTATCACTGGACTTTGTAGCATGGAAAGGCTTTCTCATGGGTAGCGCCGCATAGTTTGTGTGCCCGCAGCCAGGGGCCCAGGGCGGCACTGATGTTTATGCACCACACCCGACACACGCCAATGGATTCGGAAAATCTAGTGTCATGGTCCACTGCGCAGCTAAAATATAGTGCCATGGCCCACTGTTCAGCATATGTAAGCAACAGCGAAAGAGAAACAGCAAGCCAAGAACAATATTCCAATTGCATTACCATGGTGGAGGTAACGAGTGCAGGTATTTCAATGTGGCGGCCAAAGTCACACACTCGCTGCGGAGATAGCCCCTCCAGACTATAGAGTTCAGTGTTCAGTATTAACCCCTTCACTCCCGTGCAGTATTTCTTTATTTTATTCTTATTGGTCTTCAGAAAGACTGTTTCAGTTGAAGCGGTTGAATATGGCATTAACAAATATCTTTAGTTTGAAAGGCCTTTCCTAAATTGAAAAAAATTCTCTTGTATCAGCAGGGATATACTTACATCATCCAGACTGAAGGATAAAAATAAAACATCTGTTTAATATATGTCCAGCTATAATTTTTTTATCATTGTATATCTCATGGGCAGCTTGTACGTTATTTTTGCTTAGGTGATGAATGCAGTTGTACGCGCACAATATAAATTAATTCAGTGCTTAAATAAAATGCAATTGAATTGAATTAATTGTGTTTTTGTTCAGTACCTTTGTGATGCTGATTGTGTACTCTTATGTCTGTACTATGATAAGGTATTATTCATCTTAAGTGTATCATCATCTTTGTAATTTCTGTAAGTACCTGCTTCCTCTGTTGCTCATTATTTACTGTATTGTCTGTATTTTTTCTTAAGTACTTATCATGATCCATTGCTCCAAGTAAATTCTCTTAAATTTTCAGTCATAAAGGTATCCTCACATTGTCTTCTGTCCAATAAGTATTCTTTATCTTTTATGTATTCTTCGTCTTTTATATATTCCTTGCCTTTTATGTGTTCTTCGTCTTTTTATGTATTCTTCGTCTTATGTACTCTTCTTTTATTCTTTGTCTTTTCTCTTATTCTTTATCTTTCCTCGTGTATTCTTCATCTTTTTTATTACGTATCCTCTGTTTTATAAGTTTTGAATTCTTTGTCTTTTACACATTCTTCGTCTTTTACTCATTCTTTGTCTTTTACACATTCTTCGTCTTTTACTTATTCTTTGTCTTTATGTACTCTTTACCTTTCCTCTGAGATATTCTTTACCTTTATGTATTCTTCGTCTTTTTTCTTAAGTATTTTCACGTTCTGTTTCTCTTATATTGTACTCATATTATCTCTTTTCACCAGTCATGTTTCTGTTCCCCAGTTGGTTAAGTAAAAGATAAAGTACAATACATTATTTTTATTTTATTTTATCCATCTCATACATCATTACAATTGTTACATTTTGAAGGAACACGCAGCACATTGGAGTACAATGTAATATAGTTACCTGCAGAAAATAAAGTTCCTGGTGTGCAGCTGTAAAGGTAAGGAAAGGGGGAAGGAAGGAAGAAGGACACATTCACACAGGGATGTGGGGAGTGGTGGTGAACCTGACCAGCTTAGGTCACCCAACACCCACCAGCTGGCAGGTCAGGTCAGTATGGTGAGGAGAGTTAGTGTTGAGGGTGGGGGGGTGTGGTGGTGGTAGTACTATTGATTACTACTAGTAGTAGTCAGTAGTACTACTAGTAGTACTACTGATTACTACTAGTAGTAGTCAGTAGTACTACTAGTAGTACTACTGACTACTACTACTAGTAGTAGTCAGTAGTACTACCACCACCATACCCTCAACACTAACTCTCTCCACCACACTGGCCTTCACTGCCATGTGTGGGGCAGGCAGGGTGGTGAGGTGGTCTAGTGTTGAGTGGGGGAGAGGGGGTGGTGGTAGGCCCAAGGACTGGACTACCACCACACCACTCAACACTAGCTCACCCCACCACACTGACCTACCCTGCCATGGGTGGTGGTGGTGGTGTGGCTGAGGGTGAGTGAGGCCTGTGGGTGCTTGGCAGGCTACAGTCAGCCTTGCCACACACAGTCTCACTCACCCCCAGCCACATCACCACCACCACCACTACTGACACCTTAGGCTGGTGGGTGCCGGGTGGGGGGGGGGACCTGGAACTGGCCAGGGTGGGAAGAGAAAGAGTTCAAGCTGTGAGAAGAAGGAAGAAGCACAGGAGAAGGGGGGTAGAAAGGGGGCAGGATGCCCTCTCCCCCCCTCTCCCCGACCCATCAGGGAGAGGACATACTGTCCCCGGGTTCCTATCTACCCACCCCCTCCCATGCCCCTCCCTCCCAGCCCTCCCTCTCCCTCCCCCCACAGACCCCACCACTCCACACACCAGGAGGAAGAAGAAGGGACCCACATACACACAGGGGAAGGATTTGGGATGGGGAGGGAAGGATTTGGGATAAGGGAGTCACACATACATACAGGAGACAGAACAGTGGCAAGAGAGGACACACACACACACAGTGGAAGAGAGAAAGAGGTGTTGCGGGGAAGGTTGGAGTGATGACGCTGGTGACTTGGCATCAGCATCAGAGGCTGCAACATCCAGGACCTGCAAGTACAAGGACAGGACAATGGGACAAGGATGAGGGTGAAGGAAGAGGAAAATAAAGGCAGGTGATGGAAGGGAGGTGTAAGGGAAAGGATGAAGGAATCCACCACCTGAAACAAAAGAGAAAACTGTTACTTTTTTTTTTTTTTTTTAAATACTGACTATACCATCTAGCAATACCCAGATATAAACTAAATTCCTACTTAACCACCCCAGTACAGTGATGCACTTCCAACTTCATTCTTGATACCACCAGATGATTTTACTCATTAAAAGAGATATTGAACTGAAGGACATTCCTTGACTCCACACTTAGAGGCTCCTTCTAAGTTCAGTAAGTTATTAGGCAAGGCTCTGAGCGAAGTGAATGATAAATCAGACTGAACAAGTTCACTACCAGTTTAAGCTGTTCAAACTCCCCAGTAGCTATATATTTTGTTACCAAATCGACCATACATGCTGATACACTAAACCGTCAATATCATTAGTTGCTACCTGCTTTACTCTCATAAAACTTATTGTGCTTCCTGTTCTCCCATTGAGTTCTGCCATTTCATCCTGTTCCCGTCAACTCTTCACAGTGTCTCTTTACACAACACTTCTGTAAAATCCCCATCATTCTATCTTGGGCTATTTGTATCTAAATAATACAACAGCCAAATAAACATCCCCACCACTCTATCATGGATCATGCATACCTAAACTATACAAACACCTGATTTACCTGGCAAATACCATGGATTTCACTAAATTATGGATTTTCTATTCGGTGAATTAATTTGGAGACAATCTTGAGGAAGAGGATACTAGATAATTATGACACCACACTGGCAAAGTGAGAGACCTGAGGAAAGAAGCACCACAACTTGTCTTTGCCAGTTATAAAGCTTCATGAGGCATGAAGACTGACCTCCAGTGTCAATGACGATTGTTATTAACCTGCTTGTAGAGTCAGCACTTGACTAAGCAATCCACTTGTAATAACCACAAACATGTATACTGTGTGTGTGTGTGAGAGAGAGAGAGAGAGAGAGATTTCAATAACATGGGAAGGAAGAAAGAACTCCTCAGACAGGGTCTACCAAGGGTCACATAATTTACTGTGAGAATGTGGGACTCTCCCCCCCCCCCTGAATTATGAACTCTAAAGGCACAAGTGAGGAGAAGTACCCAAAGTGGATGGAGGAAAAAAATGGGATGATGCCCCAACAAATGTCATGCACCAGTACACACAGACTGGGGCTGTCTTGTGTTTCAGATAAGCTGACCACAGTGGGCTGGACATCAGTATAATCCATAAGCTAAGTTTAAGTTTAGTGGCAATTATGTGAAGCTGTCACCAGGAAAAAATGTTGAGTCCTGGTGAGTGTGGCCTGGGTGCTGCCTTGCACATGAAGGGGTAAGCCAAGGGTGTGGTACCTATTGACCAGAAATCCTTGTGTAGTCCCTAGACAAACATCTCTGCCTAGTGTAGAAGGGCCGAGTATCGCAATGCCATGTGCAATGAGGTATGGTTTCCTTGACAACCCACTGAGCCCACAGATGTATATTTCATTTCATTCTTGCCATCGGACTTTTTTATTCAGATGATGGTAGACTCATCAATCTGAATGGGTCTGATATGGCTTTAGTAAACCTCTTAATTAGAGAGGACTTCCCTAACTGGAATAAAGCTGCTACTGTTGGTACAATAATAATAGACTAAAAAGGACAATCACATTTCAAGTGGGGTGTGGAAAAAAGACTACCAGTTAATAACTGTATGGAGTAGATGTTACAGTGAATGAAGAGAGACTGGAACTGGTGAGAGAGTTCAAACATCTGAGTGCAGTGACAGAAAATAGAGGAAAATGTGCAAACAAAGTGGAAAGTAGAGTGACAAGGAAGTTTTTATTTTTATTATTTTTTTAATGCAAGGAAGAAGAGCGTCAGGCTATAGATAGATAGAAAAAAAAGAGAGAGAGAGAGACAAATTCAAGATTTGTTTGTTTCGAGATGAAAGCCTTGATAAGAAACAGGCTTGGGTGCTGCAGCTGCACGTGGCTTACATGAAGAAGTGTTAGTGCCAACTTTAATACTGTATATGGATGTGAGACTACAGTGTGGCATGAAAATGAAAAGTCAAGAGTGAGAGTAGTGGAGATAGGACTGCTGAGGAATGTACGGTATGTGGAGTACAAAGGGTGGATGGGATACAAAATACTGTGATTCATGAAAGATGTGGAGTGAGGAGGTCTGTGGACACCAGAATCAAAGACAGTGTACAGTGTACTGAGATGGTAGGGTCATGTGGAGAGAATGGATAACAATGCAGTGGTGAAAAAGGTACCTCTGAATCTGAAGGAGGGAGGAGGTGAGGTAGGCCAAGGGAAAGGTGGAGAGATATGGTGGATGAGTGTGTGAGGAAGAGAGGTATGGAAGTCGGTGAGGCGATGGCAGAAAACACATCAGCTGAAGAAATTTTAATGTCAGTCAAGAGGAAGTCAGAGGGGGGAAGTGGTGGAGGAATAGCACCGGAATCGTCTAAGGTGGAATTGGAGGAGAAAGTCTGAGCAAAGAGATCTGCTTTATCAGTAGAAGAAATAGCTACAGAGCCATCAGAGTAGAAAAGAGGAGGGAAGGATGATGAGGTAAAGTTGTTAGAAAGGTTTTTGGCAAGGTGCCAGAAGGAGCGAGAAGAATTCGAGTTGGAGAGTTGGGAACATTTAGCACGGATGAAATTGTTTTTAGCAGAGCGAAGAACAGACTTAGCACGATTCCGGGCAGAAATATATAAAAGGTGTGATTCAGGGGTGGGTTGGCTCCGGTACCTCTTATAGGCCCTCTCCTTGTTGCGGACAGCATTAGAACAAGCGTGATTAAACCAAGGCTTTCTTGCATTAGTCAGAGGATATGAGAAAGGAATGTATGCTTCCATGCCCGAGAGAATAACCTCCGTAACGCGCAAGGCACACTCAGATGGCTCCCGGGCATGGAAGCAATAATCATTCCATGGAAAATCAAAGAAGTACTGCCTGAGGGCCTCCCAATCTGCAGCTCCAAAGTGCCACAGGCGGCGTTTCTTTGGAGGGTCCACAGGCCGTACTGACGAGATCGAGCTGGCTGGATGAATGTTGTGAGAAGAAATGCATGATCAGCGATTTGGCGCCCCTTTTTAACATGACTGCGTCCACACTGACTTTATCGGATGTGTTTATGTGAAGCCACAGAATGTTGTGAATGTTTTTTTTTGGTGAATCAGATAGAGCCAGGATTCCGGGGGCTTGAATGATGAGCAAATGGAAGCGTGGTCCCTTGGACTGGGCAAACTTGGGCTGTGTGGATGTTACTACTCCTCACCCTGCCCTAGGGTGGGAAAGGTGGTCCAGACGATGATAGGAGTAGAACAAGGCCCACAACTGACATCACGGTCTAAAAGCACAGCCCAACAGCTGCTACTTGGTTTGTGGTAGCAGTATGCACTACACAATCAAAGAACCCATACTTGCAATGGTTTACTGCCTACATTACCAATACATATACACTCGGCCATAATTCTCTGTCCCAACATACAGTTCTAAACGTGACAACAGATAATCGAATACGCTGACTCCTGGATGACTAACAGTATAATAAAGACATCCAGACAAAGAACTTAATCTGCCACAGTTAGAACAAGAGTGGAGATGCCATAACCTGGTCCATGGACTGTTATGAAGAGGACTGCAGGCAGTGAGAGAGAACACAAAACAGAATGCATTAGTTACAAGTAGTACTGACCTGAGGTACTGTTGGCACAAGTACTGAAAACAGTGTGAGTGAACAGAGAAGAGACTACATACGCAATAGGTTGTACTGGGTGATCTAAGGTGCAGAATCCATGACCTCCAGAGGTAATCAACGAGAAAAACCCGAGAGGGACAGTGACATTGTGCTTGAGACAAGTGTGTCTTGGGCCAGACTCCTTACTTCCCTG
>JAGKTI010024801.1:0-14227 GCA_018397915.1 Birgus latro | reverse complement strand
GGGGTAGGGGATGAGGGACGTACGGTGGCCAGACGCCATTATCCTGTAAGGGGTGACCGCAAACAAATCGCCTCCAAGTCGTCCTGTCCTCCGCCATTTCATTGCCCTGCTCCCAGCTCACACCCCCCTCTCTCATATACCTCTCCTCTCCATTACTCCATCTCTTCCTTGGCCACCCCCTCCCTCTTTCTCCCCTCCACCCTCCTCACATACACTCTCCTCATCAGACCCTCGCTCTCCATCCTCTCCACATGTTCAAACCACCTCAGTGTGTTTCTCCTAATGCTTCCTATCACATCCACATCCACACCACAATGCTTCTTCACTTCCTCATTTGTCAGTCTGTCTCTCCATGTGACTCCACATGCTCCTCTCAAATAACTCATTTCAATTGCTCTCACGCATGACTTCTGTCCCTCTAACAAGGTCCAAGCATCACTTCCATACGTTAGAGTTGGTATCACAATGCTGTCATGTAGTAGCTTTCTCACTTCATTGCTCACTTCCCTGTTTCCTATTATCGCTTTCAAGGAACCAGCAACCTTTCCTCCTTGTTGTACCCTTTCAAGCACTCCATCCTTTAAACTTCCATCCTTACTCATCACACTACCCAAGTACTTAAACGCACTCACATTTTCCATTTCCTCCCTATCCAGCCTCACCATACATTCACTGACTTCACTTCTCTCGAAGACCATCACTTTACTCTTCCCTACAATCACATTTAGATTCCGTTTCTTACATACTCTTCCAAATTCGCCCACCATGCATTGCAGCTCTCCTTCGTCTTCACTTAACAGCACAGTATCATCTGTAAACATCAGTACAGGGAGTTTCCAAACACTGCTCTCTCTCATTAGGGCCACTCCAACATCCACTTCCCTCCTTGTGTCTGTCTTATAACCCCATCCATATACAGATTGATCAACCATGGAAACATGACACATCCTTGTTTCAATCCAACTTTCAAATGAAAAAAAAATCGCTCAGTTCGCAATCCACACACACTGCAGCCTTAGCACCCTCATACATACTCTTCATGGCCTTCAACAACTTTCCACCTACTCCATATATTCTTAATACTTCCCACAATCCTTGTCTATCCACCCTGTCATATGCTTTCTCCAAATCCATGAGGGTTGCATACAACTTCGTTCCCTTCTCTAGAAACTTTTCCACTAAATATCTATGAATGAATATCTAATCTACACAACCTCTTCCCTTCCTAAAACCTCCCTGTTCTTCTCCAGCTAATTCTTCTGCTATTTCCCTAACTTTGTCAATAAGTATCCTACCATATACTTTACCTATTACACTAAGAAGACAAATGCCCCTATGATTACTACACACTTCGTTTTCCCCCTTTCCTTTGTCCAGGTGAATAATTATACCTGACTTTCAATCCTCCGGGACTCTACCTTCCTCCCAGGCCAACCTGAACATCTTCCACATCCATTCTACTACTCTCATTCCCCCATGTTTCAGCATTTCACCATACACTCCATCAGTTCCTGAGGCCTTCCCATTTTGACAGCGTAATCAGCTGAAGAGTATAAATAAGGATGAGCTTATTGATGCCATCTTGTCTGCTTCAGATGAAGATGCTGGGCCCAATGCCAGGTTAGAAGCACGTTTAGCAGATATCTCAAAGGACTTGGTGGATCTGAAGAGGGGTATTATGTCATCGGAGGGAGACATAAACAAGAAGCTAAAAGAGATGCAGGAGAGAATTGATACTCAGGCAAGCATCATCCTACAACAGCAGAAATTTCTGGAGGGCATTGATCGGAAGGAGAGAGAAAACAACCTTGTGGTGCTTGGTGTGTCTGATGAAGGGGAAGCTCTGGACGGTGCTACGGACGACGATACCAAGATCGGCAGGGTAATGTCCGTAATGGGAGTCAACACGCGGATATGTTCCTGCCGACGTCTGGGCCAAAACAACGGTAACGACGGAAGGAAACTCCCCGTCCTGGTAATCGTAGAAAGCAAGGGTGAGCGAGACAAGATACTGAGCGAAACGCGTAAGCTGAAGGACCATGGCTCACCTTATGACAGGATTTATGTTAAGAAGGATCTTCACCCGGCAGTCCGGCAGGAGTGGAAGCGGTTACGCACGGCAGAGGCTACTGAAAAGAACAGGCCGGAAAACCAAGGTTGTGTGATCCGGCTTGACGTCAAGGAGAGGAAGCTATACCGGGATGGACTGGTTATTGTTGAGTGGAAACTGAATTCTTTTTAAGACGACGACAAAAATGCATAAAGATTGTGTCTTGGAATATTAATACAATGAGGACTAAGATGGAAAAAGATAATGTAATGGAAATGCTCTGTAAGTTTGATATTGTGAGTCTAAATGAAATCAAAACATCTATACCAGTATCCTTTCCAGGTTATGTTTCTTATGTTAGTTATGACAGTGATAATCCCCACCGTGGTGGCACGTGTGTTCTCATTAAGCAGCATCTGAATCAGTACGTCACCAACGTGGATACAAGTATTGTGGATCAAATCTGGTTTAAGCTTACATGTGTCGTGGGTGTGCTGTTCGGATGCTGTTATACACCGCCTTTAGATTCACCATATTTTAGCCATGCATCTTTTAGCACCATGCAAGCAAAGATTAAGATGAGTGAGCATTATAAAGGCTGTATAGTCATTCGTGACCTTAATGCAAGATTTGGGAGTGCTGTTCGTGAGCTACTGGTCTCCATAGATTTGCACATTTCTCATACCCCGATATACCAGACCCTGTGCGAGTGGCGAACGATAATGCTAGTGCTGTTTTCGGCATATGTGTGGAAGAAAAGATGGTAATACTGAATAACTTAAAGTGCGGTGATCATTGTTTTCCAAGTAACCTTACTTACCGCCAGGGCAGGCATTGGGTATCTGAACTAGATTTCTGCCTTGCCTCCTCCAGCCTTGTAGGGGACATTTTTTATTATAAAGTTGATAATGATTTACTGTTACCATCAGACCATGCACCAATATCGATTTCGTTACTTACTTCATCTGTTGATATAAAGCATCTTGTTTACCGTGCATCTTGCTTGGGGGACCATGCTGTGCTACACAATAAGGTCCAGGGAGGGAGGATAAGTAAACCAATTAAATGGGATTCTATTGATCAAGACAAATTCGTGCAAGTGTTATCACAGCATGAGCCGCCCGGGCTGGATGGTGATATTGATGTCGGAGTTGACAGCATGTGCGCCACCTTGCACGATTTTGCCACAGTAAGTCGGACTCACCTGCGTGAGCCTGATAGAGACGAGTTTGTGAATAGGTGGGAGCGTCTATTGGAAAATAATGATGACGCAAAGGTGTGGCGCGCCATTAATTGGAATGGGGAGTTTAATGAAGATCAGTCTCAGATTACTGCATCCCCATCTGATGACGAATTTAAAGAACATTTTGATGAAATTCTTAATCCGGGTGAAAGGGAAGATTTTGATGATAATTCAGTTCGTAGCAACGTGTTTATCCCGTTGTTAGATGACCCCATAACATATTGCGAGGTATCGGAGCAAATAAAGAAACTCAAAGGCAATAAAGCATGTGGCCTCGATGGCATCCCACCAGGTTTACTTATATTGTTGCCCGTTCCATGGATTTTGTATATAACCACATTGATCAACTGCATATTCATGGCGGGCTTGTATCCCTCATCGTGGGTGACTGCTAAACTCTTTACTGTTTTCAAAGGTGGATCGCCATCATTGGTTACTAACTTTCGAGATATCAGTGTTGTAAATAGTTTGGCGAAATTGTATGATATGGTGCTGTGTAACAGACTTAATTTGTGGTTTAAACCTTTCAGGGAGCAGGCAGGTTGCCAGGAGGGAAGAGGGTGTATTGAGCATATAGTGACGCTGCGTCTGTTAATCCAGGTAGCAATGAAGAAGAAATTTAAATTGTTTATTACATTTGTCGATTTTTCTAAAGCTTACGATAAGGTTAGGAGAAGTGTGCTTTTTCTGTTTTGAAGAGACTGGGTTGTGGTATGACTATGCTTTTTGCTATTATTGCCATGTACAGAGTGACCAACAGTATTATTGGTACAGCACTAATCACAGCGTCAGTAGGAGTGCGTCAGGGTGCTCCATCGTCCTGTCTGCTATTTGTCCTGTATGTTAACGACATGATAAGGTTAATAAAACAGAGCTGTGGCGTGGATGGGTTTCTGCAGTGGCTTCATGTGCTGGTCCTGATGGATGACACCGTCCTTCTGTCTACGTCAAGGTTGGGTATGATAAGGAAAATTGGTTTACTTAATGAACTTTGTGTTTCACATGGGATGGATGTTAACATAAGGAAAACTAATTTTATGGTACTGAACGGTGAGGACGTGGATAGAGAGCCTATGATGGTGGATGGTGTGACGGTGGAGCACTGCAACCAGTATATATACCTACTTAGGCAGCCCGTTCACGTCTGATGGATCTACATCCACGGCGATAAGAGCCCATGCCCGGAGAGTAACATGCCATGCACTGAAATTTATAGAGTTTGTAAATAAAAATAATGATATTCCATTTTATGTGAAAAAGAAGGTTTTTAACTGTGCGTTAATGGCATCGATTATGTATGGCTCAGAGTCGTGGATGAACGGAGATGTTAAACCTGTAAAGAAACTATATATGTGGTGTATTAAAAAATTATTGGGTGTTAGGAAAACCACTGCTAATGATCTGTGTTTGCTGGAGTCAGATTTACCCTCGTTTCATGTGCTGGTTAGGGCGAAACAACGAAAATTCTTTGTAAAAATGTGGAGAGAAAGGAGAAACATAGATAGTGAGTGATCCATTATCTCATGCCATTCGAGTGATGCTTAACTGTAACTGTTACGTCACGTTATGTTAGAGACCTTATTGAGAATAATGTGGATGATATACGAATTGCGCGTGACCAGATGAAAGAGAAAGTTAGAGCGTCTGCATCCACCAGATACCAGTTATATCACTCACTAAATCCCAGTCTTTCTGCCCACAAAATATATGAGTTGAAAAGAGGAATTAAGGAGCTGGAACGCATATCCTGGTCACAACTACGATTAAGCGCACATTCCCTTGCAATAGAAGAAGGGCGATGGAATAGGCGCGGAAGAGGTCGGTTGCCGATAGAGGAGCGCCTGTATAATTGAGATATACAGACTGAAAAGCATGTATTTGAGCAGTGTCCCATGTCACAGGATCTATGTAGGCATTTCAATATTACAACTTTAGAAAATCTTATGCAAAGAACTGATTACGATGTTGTGTTTGCTTCTGTACATTCTGTCTTGAGGTTGTATTCGTAACTGTAGTTCTGTCAATGTGTTACGATTTTACGGCCGTATGCTTAAAGCTAATGTAGGGCCTTTCCTAAGGGCCCTATATCAAAACGGTATACTAAAAGTTTAAGTAGGGAAAGACTTCCCTCAATTTGTAGGGGTTGTTCCAACATTTTTTTAAGGGGAGGCATGCTATGGCTTTCGCAAACCCTACATGTAATTATTTGTAACAAAGTAACTCTCTACCTCCAGAAACCATAGAATAATGTAAGTAATTCATGTAAAAAATATTTTAACTTGCTAAAAATTCAATGCAAACATATAATGGAACTGAACTGTTGGTTATTAAAACACGCGGCCTGTACCTTACCGAGTAGTAGGTCAACTTCGCGCCCGTCTCTGCTCTAGTGGTGACCACTGGTGGCGACACTTTTTTTTTTTTTTTTTGAGTAGTTAATAGTAGGTGAGATCCTAACACTGACATGTGTAAACCACTTTTATACGTTACCCATGTGATTTAACAATATAGGACGCTCAGTGAACGCTACAGGTAATAATATACGTTAATACATAATAGGAGAAAGGTACTGTTCTTCGCTCTTAGGCCAAACTATGAAGCGTCGTGGCAGCTTCAGATCATCTTTGCGTTTTAATCTCAGACACTGCAAACTGTTTTCCATTTTCTTCTAATACTGTACCATTTTTTATTATTAATCAGCAGCATCCTATTCATAATTCTTGGCAACATTTAAGGAGACATAGGACCACCTTATTTTGCATTTTTTTCCCTTGTTTTAGCCCTTCATGGAGTTCTTCAAGTACTCTCGAATTGCATTTTCAAGTGTCGGTGTTTTTCGTTTCTTTAAATGTGATGAAAAGTGCATTTAATAAGCGGCGTTTGTTCACAGCCTGCCACTATCTTGCGAGGCACGAAGATAGATGGACGCCATCTTAGAGCGCCATATATGAGCGAAATAAACCTTGCAGTGCCTACTTATCCAAACCTAGCCTAAATTTTCGTAACAACCGAACCTTACTTATCCTAACCTTACCTAACCTATTTAGACTAACCTAACCAATTTTATGCTAACCTAACCAAACTTATCCTGACCTGTGCTTGAAGACTGACGAACGCCATCTTAGAAAGCTATTTTTCGGCGAAATTGCCCTTTATCAGTGTTCATTTACCCAAACCTAACATAAATTTTCGTAATTCAGCCCAAACTTATTAATCCTAACTTACTTTAGGCTACCCTAACCAATTTTAGGGTAACAACCAAATTCATCCTAACCTAACCTAACCCATCGCCAGCGCTAAACTATCATATTTACAGCATAAGTATTGATTGAAAAATTTAGTACTGTAAAAGTATATAAAGCATACGTACTAATAAGTGCTAATATATAAAAAGATTACGGGAAATTATATTGCTTCGTTGTTGATTGACATCGTCTGGAAAAAGAATAGTCACGGTGACTCCCAGGGGAGCACTTCCGACATACCAACCGGTCTGGCAGGGCTACCAACTGCCCCCTTTCCCTTAATGCTCTCTTAGCATACTGTGTAAAAATTGAGGGCTTGCTTGTGTTTTCCTTAGTGTGTAAAGTAGGGACCAATGTAGGGCTTTTCCATCTGTGTTTAAGCATACGGCCGTAAATGAAACTCAAAATTCTGACCGAATTTCAAATAATTAAGGTGCGTATGAACCTGTACCATGATAAATAGTATGTTTTGCTTCTAAAAATGCCGATTCGGCAAATGGCTGCTGATTCGGTATTTCATTGCACCTCTCCTCTCCCCCATTTACACCCATACACTCTTCTAGTCTGCCTCTTAGTATCTATCCTCTTCACTCCATCCTTCCACCTCATCCAGGGGCGTAACTCATTGGAGGGACAGGGGGAACTCGTCCCCTTAACTTCTGATCCTGGAGGGACATCATATGTTGTGTCTACCCAACTTTAGAACCAGGGAGATGTGCTTTTGAACATACGAAAATCTGAGAACTTACTGGGGACATTAAATGTAGCAGCCATCGACAACTGGCAGTCTCGTTCACCCACCGTGTTTACTAAGTGTATGAACACTGAATTGGACAGGTCCTGCACACGTCTAACTACAGTAACTGACCCCACCGCCCAGCCTGGGGCTCGTCAGGTCATCAATAGTCTAGACTCAGTATCGACGGTGCATCAGAATATAACTTGTCTGACTCTGCCCATAGACCGTAGTGTGTGAATGTTGCAGGTTCGTGGCTTGGCTGTATTCTAAAGAGGTTACAGGAACACAGCATGTTCTCGTGTCTTATTTTTTGCTGGAATGTGTTACCATTGTTACCTTTTTTCACGTTACTTTTGTAAATAATTTAGCAATGCAAATATTCAGATAATTTTCGTATTACATTTGGTCAATGCTGCTATTGTGTGCTCTTGGTGGATTGTCGTGATAGCAGCTAGCAATTTTTTCATGTTACTTTTGTAAATAATTTAGCCGTCCGAAATGTTCATTTGATTTTCGTATTACATTTGGTAAATATTAATACTGCTGTTCTTTTCTCTTCCTTTTTCTTTGCTTGTGCTTATGATTAAAATCAGGTTACTTGAACAATTCATTGATGAGTTAGATTAGGCAATGAGTTTAAGTACTGAACGCGACCTAACTATATGACCAAATACCTATCCCATATCGCCTCAAAAACGTCTCTAAAATTAGTCAGACCTCAATAATTTTCTCGGGGGAAGGGGGGAGGGGGCGCTGTACAGGCTCGCTTCGCTGGCCACACCTAGCAAACCTAATACCGTTATTGTCCCCCCCAACGTTTGGAAGCTAGTTACGCCCTTGTCTAGCACTACTCTTTATTACAAAATCATCGCCATTCATCATCATCATCTTCGTTTTGCATCTCTCTGTTACCATATTCAAACTGGGGTTGGACGTGCGATGGTTTTTCTCCTCTGCTTCCTATCCTGGATTAAATCTTCTCCAATACCCAGTCTTTCCATATCTTGCGTTACAACACTTTTCCAGGCCTTCTTAGGTCTTCCTGGCGGTCGACGACCCACCACTTCCAGTTCCTCTGCTAGTCTCACACAGCTCCCTTCCTCACTCCTCCTCACGTGACCAAACCATCGAAGCGGCTTCTGCCTCAAGATGATATTGAGATCCTTCATCCTGCATCGTCTGGCTACCTCCTCACTCAAAACTCTGTCCTCCCATCTCACTCCCGCCATGTATCTTAACATTCTACGATCAGTACTCCTCAGAACATTCATCAGTCTCTCAAAGCCCATGTTTCTGCACCATATATCAATACTGGTCTAATGCAGGCCTCATTTATTTTACTTCTGTGTCACAGTGGTATGTGTTTGTTGAGCAGTAAATTATATTGTGAAGATCAACACCAACCTTCTTAATACAGTTCACCATTTGGAGTTGTAATGTGAAGGTTAACACTAACATTTATAATACAATCCGTTGGCCCCAAACACGCCAACCACTGTGCTTACCAACCATTTGCTACTACTTTTATTACTGCTTTATTTTTGTTATTAATATCACTGTGCTAATAAAGAGATTAGTCTGTTGGAGTCGCTGGTCAATGCTGCTTTCGACACAGTAGCTTCGTAATCCACACCCGCCAGAGAGACAGGCCTGAGGGCTGATGATCTTGTGTCCCTGAGGCATAGCAGTGCAGACCTCACGAGGGAGAATGACAGGCGATTACTTGTACTACTACTACTACTACTGTTTCTACTACTACCACTACTATCAATACCACTACTACCACTGCTAATACCACTACTGCTGATGGAGAATGACAGTCGACATCTCATCCAGGCCATAACAGAACTCTGGGGTTGATGCTTCTCCTAAACAACCTCTGGCAGTCTCGAGTAGTATCTCCCCGCCTCTGGACCCATCCCACCTGATGTTGTCAACACAAGGGCAGTGGAGCCACCGTGGTCCCCATGTGGGATTATTTACTGATAGTTTCTGTTTTTTTCCTGTTCATTGCTCTTGTGTGCAGCCTCGAGAGACAGTTGGCGGTGACCTGCTGCCATAGGATCAAATATCCTAATGTCAAAGAAAGCCTTCTGTCCACGTGTACACAAACCCGTAGCACTGACATCCACAGTGGCATAATTTGATGTGTTTGCTGTTCTGTGGATGAAGTGCTCACCATCTTCAGGGAACACAGCTGGCTCTGTGCTGACATCATGGCATACTTCATGCAACATTTCGGCAGTGAGGCCCGCACTAGACAAACATCTGGTATTGATCATGACTGGACTGTCCCATTGCCATGCTGCAGAACTTCCGCCTATCAGAATTCTTTTATTCCCGGAACTGCATCTCTCTGGAACTCGCTTTCCCGAAGTTGTTTTCCCCCAAACTTCAACCTACAGCTGTTCAAGTCCAACTGCTACAGATTTTTTATGAATGGCAGACACCTGTAATCTGGTGTATGGATTTTTTTTAATTCATTTGTTTTTCCTTCCTCTGTTCTGTTATTTAAAAAAAATGTTACGTCACCATGTCGAATGCACACAATGCCTCACTAGTTGCACACCACTGCATGGTTTGCAACAAAGACAGTGCCACCTGCACACTGATGAGGCAGGTTGTCTGTTGGCCACCCATATCTCAAGGCTTTGGTGTCAATAAAATCTTGTTTGTTGAAGTGGAAGCCTTTTGCCTTGAGAGGCAGGGTTGTCAGCCAAATCCATGCTCCGGCCTCCTGTGCCATTTCAACTCCTCTGTGCTGGTGTGATGTAACATGTACAGTTATGTGCTGCAGTTGGTGCTGTTGTGTGATGTAACATGTACAGTTATGTGCTGCATTTGGTGCTGTTGTGTGATGTAACATATACAGTTATGTGCTGCAGTTGGTGCTGTTGTGATGTAACATGTACAGTTATGTGCTGCAGTTGGTGATGTTGTGTGATGTAACATGTACAGTTATGTGCTGCAGTTGGTTGTTCTGTCACACTTCCCGCTCTTTGCTTATTTGTGTGTTTGTCTTTGTGTCGTCGTTGGTGCATGTCACTCGTCACAACCTGGGCACAAATCTTCTGTGACAAGGATTCTGTGAGCCACAGTGAATGTCTGTGTTGCTATCCTGCCATGGCTGCTGGATTTATAATGTGTGTGTGTGTGTGTGTGTGTGTGTGTGTGTGTGTGTGTGTGTGTGTGTGTGTGTGTGTGTGTGACTAAACACTCACTCGTTCATACTAACTCTCCAGATCACACCCTATTCTTATGTCTGCACTTCATCCCTCCATCTTATCCTTGGTTTTCCCCTTCACCTCACTCACATGCACTCCTAGTCAGCTCTCATTCTCCATCCTCTAGACTCAGTCCCTCCATCTTATCCCTGGTCTTCCCCTCTCGCAGAGGTCTGGTGGAAATCACTCGTTCCAAGACTGATACATCTAGAAATATCTATATCCAAAAAGTGTAAAAAGACATTCAGACGAGAAATTAAACTGATAAAATGTCAATGTGGTGGTGGTGGTGAGATTTGCCACACTGGTGTGGCACGGGCTCAGGGTGGAGAGCCCGTCAGAGGATGGCAGTAAACAAGGGGGGCGTCTTCTGCATGGCGACAGAGGACGCTGGCGTAGGGGGGGGGGGGGGCAGGGCGGGGCGAGAGAGCAGAGTGGTCGCGGCGCCAATGGTCGGGCGCCGACGAACTGCAGTGGTGCCGCCCCGACGATACCCCCGCTAGCCCAGCTCCCCAGCAGCAGGTGGAGGCCCAGGGGGGAAGGCCCGTCGCAGTGGTTGGAGGGTTAGCCCCGGTCCTGGTGGAAGAGGAAGGGAGAAGAGGTGACCCTTAACCTCCTGGTGGCGGACAGGGCTGCTCCGTAAAGTGACAGGTCCATCCTCCCCGGCGGAAACACTGCTGTAGAGAGCTGGTCCCACCGAGAACAGCGGTGGTGTTGCCTCGGTGGGAGATGGACTGCGAGTCTGAAAAAAAAAAAAAAATAGAATGAATTTCTCTTATGTAAAATAAGTTAGAATCAGATTCTTCCTATGTCAGTGTATGTAAATATTTCAGCTACAATTGAACAATTTCCATTTAAATTAATGTTTATCATTTAGAATTATATTTGACATTACACTTTATATAGAAGTGAAGGAGCGTTGTGGTGTAGATGTGATAGAAAGCGTTAGGAGAAACACACTGAGATGGTTTGGCCATGTGGAGAGGATGGAGAGCGAGAGACTGGCGAGAAGATTGTATGTCAGTGAGGTGGAGGGGGGCAGAGGGAGGGGGTAGGCCAAGGATGAGATGGAGGGAAAGGTGTGTGTGAGCTGGGAGCAGGGCAGTGAAATGGCGGGAGACAGGGCGACATGGAGGCGATTTGTTTGTGGCCGCACCTAATGGGATTAAGACGTCTGGCAATAGATGGAGAGGTAGATATTTTATACATGAATTGTATCTGCTATTCTACCTGTATCTATCTATTTCCAGATGCTTTAACCCTGTAAGGGCTGGTCGCAAACGAATTGCCTCCACGTCACTCTGTCCTCTGCCATTTGGCTGCTCTTCCTCCAAATCACACATTCCTCCTTCATACTGTATATCTCTCCATCCCTCCATCTCCTCCCTGGTGTCCCCTTCCACCTCTGTCACACTTTTAGTCAGTCTCTCCTTCTCCAGTCCCTGCACAAGGCCAAACCGCCTCGAGGTCAGTTTTAACAAGTGACTTCGTCCAATAAATTGTCAGTTTGGCAGAAACTGTCAAAAATAATAATACATCAATTGAATTTAATATATTTCAAAATCTTGGCTCCTGTTTCACACATTTGCATAATTTTTCACAGACTATTGGACTAACCTTAAAATTGGATTTCCCATTTTCGGTGTTGTTTTTCTCTTGAAAGGAAAATGGATTTGTGTACCGAGTTACTGGATCTAAGGTGCTTTGGGCATGTCGAGAGGATGAAGAACAAGAGACTAACAAGGAGAGTGTATGTGAGAGACATGGAGGGGAGGAAAGGGAGGGGGAGGCCGAGGATGAGATAGTGGGATGGAGTGGAGAGGCACATGAGAGAGGGGAGATTTAAGCTGATGGAAGGGCAGAGGACAGGGTGACATGGAGGTGATTTGTTTGTGGCCACCCCTTGCTGGATTAAGGAGTTTGGCAATAGATAGATAGATAGATACTAATCCCGTTATTACATGCATTAGGAAAATATTAATATAACTACTGATGTGTGTACCTAGATCCAGGTAATTACTCTATCTATCTATCGCCAGACGCCTCAATCCCGTAATCCCGTAAGGGATGGCCACATCTCCTCCATGTCGCTCTGTATCCCGCCATTTCACTGCCCTCTCTCCAGCTCACACCCCCCTCTCATGTATATACCACCACGACTAACGAATATATGAGAGTAATTCATGTGCTTAGGACTAGGGTGAGTTGGAGTGCACAAGGTAGGCTCCCTAACACCTCTTTCTTAGTGATTTAGTTTTGCATACGGATGATGATTGATTGATTGAAATATTACACGTTCATAGCAAATATAGTTGTGCAGTCACTAGTTAGAAATATATGCACACACACACACACACACACACAGCAAAAAGAGATGGAACGTACATGTAATAGATACAGTGTACGCTAAAAATATAAAGGAATTCATGAGATATATCACACAGGAGAAAGAAGTGACACTAGAGCAGTACAGAAGCCACAGCCTGGCACGATGTTCTGGTTTGTGTTATATAAATCCTTGAAACTTTGCCACACTCTGCATAAATAACGTACAAAAGGATATTAAGCAGCCATATCAGGTGCAACGGAGCCTCCTGACTGGACGAAAATACGGATGGCGATTTTCATGCTTCAAGGCGTAGAAATATTTAAGCTACTGTAGCATGGTTATTATCTATCTAGCTATCTATTGCCAAACGCCTTGATCCCGAACGGGGTGGCCACAAACAAATCGCCTCCATGTCACTCTGTCCCCTGCCATTTCACTACCACGCTCCCAACTCACACCCCCCTCTCTCATATACCTCTCCACTCCATCCCTCCATCTCATCCTCGGCCTCCCCCTCCCTCTCGCCCCCTCCACCTCACTCACATACACTCTCCTCGTCAATCTTTCACTCTCCATCCTCTCCACATGCCCAAACCACCTTAACGTGTTTCTCCTAACGCTTCCCATCACGTCCTCAACCACACCACAACGCTCCTTCACTTCCTCATTTGTTAGTCTGTCTCTCCATGTGACTCCACATGCTCCTCTCAAATAACTCATTTCCACTGCTCTCACTCTTGACTTCTGTCCCTCCAACAGGGTCCAAGCTTCACTTCCATATGTCAGAGTTGGTATCACAATACTGTCATGTAACAACTTTTTTACTTCCATGCTCACCTCCCTGTTTCTTATCACTGTTTTCAATGAACCAGCAACCTTCCTTCCCTGCTGCACCCTTTCGAGCACTTCACCCTCCAGACTACCATCCTTACTCATCACACTGCCCAAGTACTTAAATTCGCTCACATTCTCCATATCCTTCCCATCCAATCTCACTGTACATTCACTGGCTTCACTTCTCTCGAAGATCATCACTTTACTCTTCCCCACATTCACCTTTAGATTCCGTTTCATACACACTCTCCCAAACTCGTCTACCAAGCCTTGCAGCTCCCCTTCGTCTTCACTCAACAACGCAGTATCATCTGCAAACAACAGTACAGGGAGTTTCCAAACACTGCCCTCTCTCACTAGGGCCGCTCAAACATCCACTGCCCGACCTTGTATCTCTTTTACAACCCCATCCATATACAGATTGAACAACCATGGAGACATGACACATCCTTGTTTCAATCCAACCTTCAAAAGGAAAGATTCACTCAGTTTGCCATCCACACGCACTGCAGCCTTAGCACCCTCATACATACTCTTCACTGCCTTCAACAACTTCCCATCCA
>JAGKTI010024800.1:0-14227 GCA_018397915.1 Birgus latro | reverse complement strand
TCCATCCTCCTTACACCCTGCCTGTGTAAACTCTTTTGCCTCTGTCTATCAAAATGTACCTTTCCTTGCTGGAAGTTTGCTCGCATTCAGTCAGTCCCAAAGAAGAGTGATCATTCTCAACCCTCTAACTATTGTCCAGTTGCTTTAACATTCTGTGTCTCATAAGTTTTTGAGTCAATTCTTAACAGAAAAATCGTAAAGCATCTTTCCTGTCACAACCTCCTTTCTGATCGTTAGTATGGGTTCCGTCAGGGACGCTCCACTGGCGGTCTTCTCACCTACCTTTCAGACTCCTGGTCATCTTCCTTTCGGGACTTTGGCGAAAGCTATGCAATTGCACTTGACATCTCAAAGGCTTTCGATCAAGTCTGGCATAAATCTTTATTTTCCAAACTGCCCTCCTACAGTTTCTATCCTTCTATATGTGCTTTCATCTCTAGCTTCTTTTCTGGTTGTTCTATTGCCACTGTTGTAGACTGCCATCATTCTTCTCCTAGACCTATCAACAGTGGTGTTCCTCAGGGCTCTGTTCTATCACCAACTCTCTTCCTTTTATTCATCAATGACCTTCTAAGCTGTACATCTAACTATATCCACTCATATGCTGATGATTCCACCCTTCACCTTTCCATTGGTTTCCGCAATATCCATCTCAGCAGTCACTTGAACAAACAAGGGATGAGGCTATGGCATACCTAATGTCTGACTTGGCTCGTATCTCTAATTGGGGTAAAAATAATCTTGTTTTTAATGCATCAAAAACTCAGTTCTTACACTTATCAACCCGACAAAATCTTCCTCAGGATTACCCACTAATGTTTAATAATGTCCAGCTCAGTCCTGCATCATCCTTGAACATGCTTGGAGTTTCATTCTCTTGGGATTTATCTTGGTAAGAACATGTTACAGCTCTTGTTAAATCTGCTTCCAAGAGATTAGGTGTGCTAAGCTGACCCCGAACTTTCTTTACCCCTGCACAGTTGTTGACCTTGCACTCGGGTTTTATTCGCCCCTGTATGGAGTACAACTGTCATGTGTGGGGAGGCTCCCCACATGCAGCTCTTCTCAGTAGGGTGAAGTCAGAGGCTTTTCATCTCATTAACTCTGCTCTTATTGATTCCCTTCAACCTTTGTCTCTTCGCCGCACTGTTGCATCTTTATCTCTCTTCTATCGCTACTTCAATGGTCACTGTTCCTCTGAACTGTCTTCTTGCATCTCTCCACCTCTATAACGGGCACGTAGTGCCCGTCTAGCAACAAACTCTCACTCCTTTTCTGTCCATCTCTCTAATGCAAGAGTTAACCAATACTCCCAGTCCTTCATTTATGCAACTGGTCAACTCTGGAACTGTCTTCCTCTGTCTGTATTGCCTACTTCCTATGGTCTCCAGTCTTTCAAATGCAGTGTGTCCATTCATCTTGAAATGAACAGATCTTGAATTTGGGTCTCTTTTGTATTGTTTTTGTTTTTTCTTGGAAGGAACAGTGTGCGGGCCCATGTCCTTTGATTCCTTCTTCCTTGCATTAAAAAAAAAAAAAAGTCTTTGATGCTTTAGTAATAACAAGATTACTTTTACCCCGGTCAGAGATATGAGCCAAGCCAGACGTTAGGTGTGCCATAGCCTCATCCCTTGTTTGGTAAAGTAACTGCTGAGATGCATGTTGCGGGAACCGAATGGAGAGGTGAAGGGTGGAATCATCAGCTTATGGGTGGATAGGGTTAGACATACAGCTTAAAAGGTCATTGATGAATAAAAGGAGGTGTTGGTTATATGACAAGAGCCCTGAGTAACACCACTGTTGATAGATCTAGGAGAGGAATGGTTGCTGTCTACAATAGCAGCTATAGAATGACCAGAAAAGAAGCTATAGATGAAGGCACAGAAAGAAGGATAAATACTGTAAAAGGGCAGTTTGGAAATTAAAGATTTATGCCAGACTCGATCAAAAGCCTTAGTGATGTCAAGTGCAGTGGCAAAGCTTTTGCTGAAGTCCCGAAAGGAGCATGACCAGGAGTCTGAAAGGTAGGTGAGAAGATTACCAGTGGAGCGTCCCTGACAGAACCCATACTGACGATCAGAAAGAAGGTTGTGAGGAAAGACGTTTTAGAATTTTCATGTTTAGAATAGATTAAAAAACTTATGGGACACAGGATATTAAAGCAATTGGAGGTTAGTTAGAGGGTTGGGAATGGTCACCCTTTATTGGGAGTAGCTGAATGAGAGCGGACTTCCAGCAAGAAGGAATGGTACAGGTTGATAGACAAAGGCAAAATAGGTTGCCTAGATAGGGTGTAAGCACAGAAGCACAGTTCTTGAGGACAACAGGAGGGACCCCATCAGGCCTGTGTGCCTTGTTATTATTGAGGCCAGTGATGGCAGAAAATATATCAGTTGAAGAAATTTTAATGTCGGCCATGTGGAAGTCAGTGGGGGGAAGTGATGGAGGAACAGCACCGGAATCGTCTAAGGTGAAATTAGAGGAGAATGTTTGAGCGAGGAGATCTGTTTTATCAGTAGAAGAAATAGCTACACGGCCATTAAGAATGAGGATGGAAGGATGATGAGGTAAAGTTGGTAGGAAGGTTTTTGGCAAGGTGCCAGAAGGAGCGGGAAGAATTTGAGTTGAAGAGATGAGAGCATTTAGTATGGATGAAATTATTTTTAGCCAAGCGAAGAACAGACTTAGCACGATTCCAGGGAGAAACATAAAAGAAGATGTGATTCAAGGGTGGGTTGGCTCTGGTACCTTTTATAGGCCCTCTCCTTGTTGCAGACAGCATTAGAATAAATGTTATTAAACCAAGGCTTTCTTGCATTAGTCAGAGGATATGAGAAGGGAATGTATGCTTACATGCCCAAGAGAATGACCTCCAAAATGCACATGGCACACTCAGATGGCTCTCAGTCATGAAAACAATAATCATTCCAAGGAAAATCAAAGAAGTACTGCCTGAGGGCCTCCCAATTAGGAGCTCCAAAGTGCTATAACTGACATTTCGTTAGAGGGTCCACAGGCCGTACTGGAGTGATAGGATAGGTTAAGGTAGTGAGGTCGTGATCGGCAGAGCCCAACGGAGAAAAAAAGATTAACGGTGTAAGCAGAAGGATTAGTTGTTAGGAAGAGGTCAAGTATGTTGGAACTTTCTCCAAGGCAGTCAAGGATATAGGTAGGATACTGTACAAGCTTCACTAAGTCATTAAGGATAAAAAAGATGTAGGCTTGTTCAGTGGGTGGATCAGTGAAAGGAGAGGAGAGCCAAAGGTGGTGGTAAGCATTGAAATCTCCTAGAACCAAGATTTCAGAGAAAGGAGAAACGAATAGGATGTGTTCCATCGTAGAAGAAAGATAGTCGACAAATTTTTCGTAGTCAGGGATGAGTAAAGAGCACAGATATATTTAGTCAGAGAATGACAGGAAAGCCGAAACCAGAGAGTAGAGAATTCAGATGAATCAAGTTCAGTAACACGAGAGCAAGATAGATTGTTGCACACATGTACTCGACAGCCACCTTTGGCTTTGAAATGAGTATAGAGGATGTGGAGGATACAGAAAAGGGTTTGCTATGAGTTGCCTCAGACAGCTGAGTCTGTATGTAAAGGAGTTAGACAACTGGAAAAGGTGGATGGAGATGATCTGTCTGTAGATGATGATGAAAGGACAAGAGGACATGAATATAAATTGAAGAAAGCGTATGTGTAAAGGCTGTGAAAATCTTTGGTTTCCTAAATACATGTGTGCACATTTGCAAAGTTCTGGAAGGAGGTAAAGAGAACTAGACAGGGTGTCAGTGAAGTCAGTGGGGGTGTGAAAGATAAAAATGGTGGATTACTAGTGGAGAAGGGAGAAAAAGTAAACAGATGGAGAGAACACTTTAATGAACTGTTGAACATAGAAAATGAAAGTTATGCAAGTATAAGTGGCTGGGGAATGGCGGGGAGAAGGATGGTTGTGAGAAGAGAGGAAGAAATCAGTAGGATGGAAGTGGTGGAAGCAATGAAGAAAGTTAAAATGGGGAAAGCCCCAGGAATTGATGGAGTGTGTGGTGGAATGCTGAAACATGGAGGAGAGATAGTAATATAATGGATGTGGAAGGTGTGCAGATTGGCGTGGGAGGAGGGTAGAGTCCCGGAGGATTGGAAGTCAGGTATAATTATTCCTCTGTACAAAGGAAAAGGGGAAAGAGCAGTGTGTGTGGTAATCATAGGGGCATTTTCCTTCTCAGTGTAATAGGAAAAGTATATGGTAGGATACTTATTGTCAGAGTTACGGAAATAACAGAGGAATTAGTTGGAGAAGAACAGGGAGGTTTTAGGAAGGGAAGAGGTTGTGTAGACTATATATTCATTCTTAGATCCTTAGTGGAAAAGTTTTCTAGAGAAGGGAAAGAAGTTGTATGCAGCCTTCATGGATCTGGAGAAAGCATATGACAGGGTGGATAGACAAGGATTGTGGAAAGTATTAAGAATATATGGAGTGGATGGGAAGTTGTTGAAGGCAGTGAAGAGTATGTATGAGGGTGCTAAGGCTGCAGTGTGTGTGGATGGCAAACTGAGTGAATCTTTCTATTTGAAGGTTGGATTGAAACAAGGATATGTCATAGTTGTTCAATCTGTACATGGATGGGTTTATAAAAGAGATACAAGGTCGGGCAGTGGATGTTGGAGCTGCCCTAGTGAGAGAGGGCAGTGTTTGGAAACTCCCTGTACTTTTGTTTGCAGATGATACTTGTGTTGTTGAGCGAAGACGAAGGGGAGCTGCAAGGCTTGGTAGATGAGTTTGGGAGAGTGTGTTAGAAACGGAATGTAAAGGTGAATGTAGCTAAGAGTAAAGTGATGGTCTTTGAGAGAAGGGAATCCATTGAATGTACAGTGAGATTGGATGGGGAGGATATGGAGAATGTGAGTGCATTTAAGTACTTGGGTAGTGTGATGAGTATGGATGGAAGTCTGGAGGGTGAAGTGCTTGAAAGGGTGCAGCAGGGAAGGAAGGTTGCTGGTTCGTTGAATGCAGTGATAAGAAACAGGGAAGTGAGCATGGAAGTGAAAAAGTTGTTACATGACAGTATTGTGATTTAACATATGGAAGTGAAGCTTGGACCCTGTTTAAAGGACAGAAGCCAAGAGTGAGAGCAGTGGAAATGAGTTATTTGAGAGGAGCATGTGGAGTCACATGGAGAGACAGACTAACAAATGAGGAAGTGAAGGAACGTTGTGGTGTTGTTGTGGATGTGATAGGAAGCGTTAGGAGAAACAAGTTAAGGTGGTTTTGGCATGTGGAGAGGATGGAGAGTGAAAGATTGACGAGGAGAGGTATGTGGGTGGGGTGGAGGGGGTGAGAGAGAGGGGGAGGCCGAGGATGAGATGGAGGGATGGAGTGGAGAGGTACATGAGAGAGGGGGTGTGTGAGTTGGGAGTGGGGTAGTGAAATGGCAGGGGACAGAGCGACATGGAGGCAATTTGTTTGTGGCTACCCTGTGCGGGATTGAGGCGTCTGGCAATAGATAGATAGATAGACATTTGTAACACTTTGTATATAGACATTTGGAACAATTTGGAAGAGAAATTGGTGGAAGCAAAGAACATATGTATGTTTAAAAATACAGTAGACCTTTGCATGAATGGACTAAATGGGGTTAAGCTTGATCTGATGAAGCCGAAATTCTATCATACTGTATCTCTTAGTCCCCTTCCCTCCTGTGGGATTTCAAGCACATACTGTGTTTAAAAATGAATGATTACAGTTGCATATTCTAGTACTAAAAGTGAAAATTGTACCCATTTTACAATAACTACCCGTAATTTTGCCCTTTTGCAACTTAATTCGTATCCATGTCAAAGGCTTTCTTAATGACCAGTACAGTATTACTAGAGCCTAGTCTGTTATTACAGCTTAGCAGCAGTCACAGTAGGCAGGTCAGCTTGGAGTGAAATGGTAGGAAACACATGTATTACGATCCATTATGTTCCATTTAACGGACATTGTTTGTTAATGCCATTGGAAGTCTGGTGGACTTCATAGTGTCCATTAAATCTGGTATCCAGTGTATCGAGGTCTGCTAAATTGATGGTTTACTGTAGGTTGAGTTAGTTAAGATATGGAGACAGGACAACACGAGCTTAGCTTATTTCACCAGTCAGCATGTTCAGTTAAGTGCCGGGATCATCAAAGTAGCAAATATGCATTCTCATATGCTGCACATTACATTTGTCTCCCTCTGGGTAAACAAGAAGTCTCCCAGCATGTTACAGTCTGGCATCATTATGCATTAGGATTAATTCAAATGAAGACCTATTGCATAATGAATTATCACATAATGAGGTTGATAGAACTTGGGTTCAATGAGGTTCAGGAGAGTGACCTCAATTACAAAGCCTAAAATGACCAAAAAATAACTCTGCCATCCACCTGAAGTTTGTCCTATGCCTGTACAAGTCATGACCAAGGGTCCCCTCCCCCAAGACTGGATATTTTGGGAGCTAGTAGAGGTTTAACTGACATCTTGAGTACAAAAGTTTTGGGGTCCTGATATTGTAGACATGTGACCGAGAACCCCAAAACAGGAGCTTTTAAGTGCATCATTTGGTGCAGTAACTAGGAGGTGCCACTGAAAGTTGGTCAAAAATTCAATTCGTATGACAGTTTTAGTACATCAACCAAATTAGTGCCAAATGTTTCTTAGTAGGTTACCTTTTCAGACTTTATCACCCATAAATGACACATTTGGGAACAAGTCGATTTCTGAGTGGCACATGGTTGGCACCAATATGAAATTTAACCAACATCCTTAGTACACTCATCAAACTTGGGGAAAGTGGCCTTTGCAATATGCCAGTTAAAGATTATCAACTCTTAAGTGTGATTTGTGGAGACTAACCCATTTCTGAGTGGGTCAAATATCAGACTGATGCAGGCCATGCCAGTCTATCATTTGGAGTATGTGTACAGTACCAATATTCAGGACTCCAAAAATGCCCTTCTGAGTCTAAACATTCAGAGGCCTGGGGAATTTTTGGGAAAAGTTATTTGTTTTCAGTTCATTGAACATGCTTTCTTTGTAAAATCATATGAATACAGGAATGTGTAAAAAACAGGTGTCCAAGTCTTAACTATTATAGTATTGCAGTACTATTGACAATATTGAATAATTCAGAAATTTCAAAATCACTACATCCTTTGTTTGACACCCTCAGCATTATAATCTACATATAATTACAACAAAGCATTAAAGTGCTAGTCTGTACATTTGCAAGTACGAAGTGATGGTTAAACCTTCTAAACCATAAGGTTTTTCAGCTTACATAGTCATTAGTCTCACTCTTGTTAAGTTCATACTGGTCTAACTGGCCTCAACCTTCCTCCTCCGAACCATTCTTCTCCTCCTCAGATGATGATGATCCAGGTATCATTTCATCTGACTCATGACCAGGTCCTCTGGCACTAGGGCATCTGGGAGTTTCGGGCCCTCAAACCAGATTGCCTCATAAGCACCATTAATCAAATTCTGCCCATTTTCAACATCAGGGTCCTAATTCAGGGTAAACTGGTCAGCAGCTGCCCACATCTTTGCCACAAATGCAGCACAGCATATATGGAGCTTCATCTCAGATTCACATGGAGGAAGTGAACTTGCATCAGTTCCTTTGAGTTTGGCCATTGGATTCTTCATTCTCATCCTTGGGCCATAGCAACTGACAAACTTTTAGTTCCTCTATTCATTAACTCCTAAAGACTGCAATTCTCCCACCCTATCTGGCCCTAGAACTGCATTTAGGGTCTGATTTTTCATTTCACCAAGGTAAATTTTGGTCTTATAGATTTCAAGAGCTTGGTTTTACACACCAGAAAATGTACATTTCACTCTCATATGACTAATGTTTACCACATTATTGACCGTCAGAGAATGTCAAAAATAAAAATTGTTACCTCATTTATAGAGAGAGAGAGAGAGAGAGAGAGAGAGAGAGAGAGAGAGAAATGCACCTAAGTAAATTTTGTTCTTATAGATTTGAAGAGCTTGATTTTACACACCAGAAAATGTATATTTCACTGTCATATGTCTAACCTATTGCATCCGGGTGACATGCATACATGATGACCCGGGGACGTCCAGGTTACACATATACATGATTTAGTGTTTCACGGCATTGCTTGAATATTCCGCGGGCCATTTTCATCTTATGCTGCCATTGGCAACCCTCCTGCACACATCTGAGTTGTGTTTCAGTTACCTGCGTAGCTCTGTAATGGATAGACCTACGCAAAAAGTTTTCCCTGTGTCCGGATCCTTGACTGAGCGCCTGCAGCTGCCAACTTCGACACCAATGAAATCCAAAGACCAGAAAAGAAAAGGTCTTAATGAGTGACTCTTCCTCTAAGGAAAGCGACTGCCATAATGAGTGTCGATATTTATGCATCGAGCCTCGTGCCACCGCTGTGTCTACTTACGTGAATAACGGAAACAGGAAGTTTGTTTCATGATGAAATTGGTGCCTTATTTTTTATTGAAAGTTTTCATGTGTGAATGTTTGTCATGATGAAAAAGTACAAATCACAGGGGGAAAAAATTCTGTTATAGTGGAAAATACTCATATATTGGAGTGGAGAAAGGAAGGAGAGAGGAGGAAATGCCATGCCTTGCACCACTGCTATGTCTGTTCTGTTTATGTGAATAATGGAAGCAGAAAGTTTGTTTCATGATGAAATTAGTGCCTTATTTTTTACTGAAAGTTTTCGTGTGTGTATATTTACAGGAAAAACATTCTGTTATAGTGGAAAATATTTTCGATTATGGACAGCAGGAGTTTGACTGGGACAGGGAAGGTTTGGAGCCAGCAGATCTAATGTTTGGCCCATGGCCTTTGATTGATGCTGCTACTGTGAGTGAGGCAATAGGCAGGATGCGGGTGGGGGAAGGCAGCAGGTGTGTCTGGGTTGATTGCCAAAATGTTGAAGGCCTCAGGAGCTATTGGGGTGAGGTTAGTCACTGATATGATAAACATGATTATATATGAGTGTGTTGTCCCAGATGATTGGCTGAAGAGTGTACTGTAATTGTAAATGTGTACAGAGGGAAGGACGATGCCCTGGAAAGGGGAAATTACAAAGGTATAAAGCTCTTAGATCAGATAATGAAAGTAATGGAGAGAGTTCTAGAAGGTATGATTAGAGAAAGAGTGAATATTGGTGAGATGCAGTTTGGGTTTATGCCAGGCAGGGGGATCACTGATGCCATATTCATTGTTCGACAGCTTCAGGAAAAATATATTGGAAAGAAAAGGGAATTATATTTTGTTTTTGTTGATTTGGAAAAGGCCTTTGACAGAGTCTAGAGAGGTGGTGAAGTGGGCAATGAGAAAGCTAGTGTTGGAAGAGTGGCTGGTTAGGGTGGTCATGGCCATGTACGTGGGTGCTCGCATCCAGGTAAGAGTGAATGGAGTTTTGAGTGATGAGTTTTCCGTGAATGTTGGTGTGCATCAGGGGTCAGTTTTGAGTCCTTTGTTGTTTATCATGGTACTTGAAGCCCTTTCATGTGACTTCAGAGATGGACTCTCTTGGGAGATGTTGTATGCTGATGATTTGGTGTTGATTGCAGAGAATGAAGAGGAGGTGGAGGAAAGATTTAGGAAGTGGAGAGATGGTTTGGGGCACAAGGGCTTAATGGTGCAGATAAAACAAAAGTGATGATATCTAGGATTGGTGGTGGTACAGTCAGAGGAGAGGGAGAGTGGCCATGTGCAGTTTGCCACAAAGGTGTGGGAAGTAATTCCATCTTGTGCAGTGTTTGTGATAAATGGGTGCACAAGAGATGTAGTGGTAATAGAGGTAGACTGTGAGATGATGCTGATTTTATGTGTGCGGTGTGTCGGGGAGAGCAGGTGGAGATTGTTAGGCGTGAAAGGATTGAACTTGCTGGTGAGTCTCTTGAGTGTGTGGAAGAGTTTTGTTATTTGGGAGACATGTTATGTGCTGGAGGTGGGGCTGGAGCTAGCTCGGTTGCTAGAGTGAGAAGTGGTTGGAAGAAGTTCATGGAGCTGTTGCCTCTCCTGACATTGAGAGGACTCTCCTTACGTGTTAAGGGATCTTTGTATGCAGCATGTGTTAGGAGTGTGATGCTGTATGGTAGTGAGACCTGGGCAGTAAAGGAAGAGGATATTCGCAGGTTTAAACATACAGAAATGACAGTGATTAGGTGGATGTGCAGTGCGTCCCTGCATGCAAGGCCTGGAGGACCTGGGTTTACAATGGAGGAGTTGAGAGGTAGGATGGGACTGGAGTGTATTGGTGTTGTGATGAGGAGAGGTAGACTGAGGTGGTATGAACATGTGGAGAGGATGGGGGATGATAATTGGGTGCAGAGGGTGAGAAGTGTTAATACTGGGGGAGGGGTAGGGAGGGGCAGACCGAGAAAGACATGGGACGAGGTCATTAAGTGTGACCTCAGGGTGAAGGGACTAAGCAGGGAGGCTACCAAAGATCGAGCAGCATGGACAGCCGCCATTAGGTGACCAAGACCGACGCATGCAAGCATGTTGGAGCCTTCAAAAACGAAACGTAACGAAACGGGGACAGTAAGTGAATAACAGTTTTGTTCACAGTATTTTTTTTTTAGGTTTTATGTAGTTGTAGTAGTAGTGGTAGTAGTTGTAGTAGTAGTGGTAGTATTAGTACAGTGGTTTATGTTGGAGGGGACACAGAGGGCAGGATCAGTGAGGCAGAGGGAGGTGGAGAGATTGCATGGAGTAAGGCCAGACACCACCAGATATTGTACTTTCCGTTGGCTAGGCTCCATGTACATCATCAAAGAGGCAGGGATAACTTGCACCAGTTTTTGGTAGCTTGTGTTTGATCGTTGATACTAGGACTTTACATACTGAGGCCCAGACACATCGATAGATGATGATAGGGCTTTAGGGGTTAAAGGGCACTCTATCCTTAACTGCCCCATATATGGATGCCATGTATCTCAGTAGAGTTGTTTGACCATCAGCAGACAACTGACTGTGTACCATTTCAGCAAATGCAACTTGCATAGCTGAAGACTTAGTGAACTTCTCATACGGTCTTGGTTTTTCTTTACGAACAAGATCTGATGTATAGTCAGAACCTGTATAGGCATGGAACCTTGGAAGTGATTTTTTTTTTTTTTTTTTTATGTGTCCGACTCTGGGCATAGGCTTCACAGCCTGCTATCAAGGCCCAGTCATCCTCCTACAATCTACATGTCACCACTTCGGCGCTTAACACCCACCGTCCATATTGAATACATGCTAGGGCTGTCTCATACAGGACTGGTGTATTGGTATTAGCGGGGTCATTTTTACGACTTGTCGGCGGGTCTCCTGGTAGATCAGTAAAGCCTGATTTAATGAAATTCAAATTCTTAAACTGTTGCAGAGGGATGGCCTTAGTTTCTTGGCTAAGGCAGTGATGTTGATGAAATGCTTGTTATTTCTTGCATTTGTTCCAACATCCATCCAGAGGGTTCTAGGGATCTTTTAGAGTAGTAGATGAGGATGACTGCAATGTCTGTATTTGATGCCCTTATAACAGTGTGATGGTCTGATTCAGCAGCTGCTTTTGCTTGCAGGATAATTTTTATGTCTGCTTCCTGGTGATTTATTGTCAAATCCTCAACAACTCTCATCTCATGCCCCCATCATTTGTACTAAAGTGGTAACATACCCCTGGAACATCAAGGTACAGCAGCTTCCAAGAATTAGCACATTTGCAGGGTCCTGCCATTCATCAACGAGAGTGAGGGGCAACTGTTTCTTGAAGGATTTTGACTGAGGTGCAATTGTTTTGTGAAGGACCTTGACTGAGGGGCCACTGTTTCTTGAAGGACCTTGACTTCAGAGCTTCACTCATGTCCCTTGGGGATCACTTTTGTTGTGGCCCTGAGATATATCCTCTTTGTAATTCCCTTCCTGTCCGATACAGCATCCTTCAAGGATGGTTTAGGACAGTGGTTTCCAATCTGTGGGGCGCGCTCCCCTAGGGGGGCACAAAGGGCTGCCTGGGGGGGGGCGCGAAGGCTTGATAAAGAGGGTAATTACCGTATATTTGAAAACTATGAATCATGATGGAATTCAGTAATTTTTAGATATGGAGAAAATATTTCAGATATAAATAAGAAATCCATTCATCTGAATATATAAACATTTCAGAGATTAAGGATTATTGAACAGTTGTAAAACATAATGAAAATAATATTTTGAAAATATGAATATGGAATGTAAGGAGTATGAATGATGAGGTGAAAGAAGAGAGATTGTACAGGTGCTTCAGGGTGCAAAAGTAGATATATGTGGACTAACTGAAACTATTATAAATGGAGAGGTGAGAGTGTGAGAGAATGGAAGTATGGATGGGATATATGCGCAGGAGTAGGTGAGAATGAGAGGGCAAAAGAAGGAGTGCATATTGCTGTGAGTAACAAATGGAAGGAGAATATAAGAGAGTATTGATCAGTTGGGTCAAGGATTGTGTGGGTAAGAGTGAAAGTTGGACTACAAATGTGGTCGATTGTGTGTGTGTATGCTCCGATGCAAGATCGTATAAGTAGAGTGAGAGAAGAGTTCTGGACAAATGTGGAAGCGTGCATGGAAAGAGTTTGAAAGGAATGAGAGAGTGTTTCTGATTGGAGATGTGAATGGAAAAGTAGGGAATGTGAAGGTGGATGGAGTGGTTGGTGAGTGGGGTGTACCTGCAGAGATGGATGAGAATGGCAGTGCTTTAGTGGACATTTGTGCCAGGAGGGGGTTGGTGATAGCTAATACCCTTTTCAAGCACAAAATGATCCATAGGTATACATGGCGAGTGTTGAGAAAGGTGGATGGTGAACTGAATGAACAGAAGGCAATGATTGACTATGTGTGTGTGGATGAAAGGATGAGATGTGTAATGGATGCAAGAGTATATAGAGGTTGGGGGAGTGGACTTTCTGACTACCACTTGATGGCGGTCAGTATCAGGGTCCAAACACAATGGAGGAAGGGAAGGACATGAGAAAGTAGTTCTTACAAGGAGGGTAGAAAAGTTACAAGAGTCTGGAATAAAGGCTGAATATAAAAGGGAAGTGGAGGAGCGATTGGGTAAATATAGATTGGAGCAGATGGGGGACGTGGAAGATGTGTGCAAGATATTCACAGAAGAAATCTGTGTAGCATGTGAGGTGGTGTGTGAGGTGAAGAGAATACGAAAGGCGGTTCAGGGAACAGCATGGTGGACTGAAGAGGTGAGAGAGACTATGGCAGAAAAGAAGAAAGCATACAGTATAATGAGTGGATGAGGAACAGGGGCGTCGAATAAGTTGAGAGACGGAAGAGAGAGTTATATGTAGAGAGGAGGAGAGAGGTGAAAAGATTAGTAGGAGAGAGTAAGAAGAGAGTGGATGAGGAATTTGGAAGGAATTTGAGTGTAAAGTGGAGGGAATGTAAGAAAATGTTCTGGAAAGAGGTAGAGAGAGTTAGACAGGGTGCCAGCACAGTTAGTTGGGGTGTGAAAGATAAAAGTGGTAGATTACTAGTAGAGAAGGGAGAAAAAGTGAACAGATGGAGAGAACACTTTATTGAATAATATTGTTGAACATAGAGAATGAAAGTAATGCACATATAAGTGGCTGGGGAATGGCTGAGAGAAGGAGGGATGTGAGAAGAGAGGAAGAAATCAGTAGGATGGAAGTTGTGGAAGAAATGAAGAAAGTCAAAATGGGGAAAGTCCCAGGAACTGATGAAGTGAGTGGTGAAATGCTAAAGCATAGGGGAGAGATAGTAATAGAATGGATGTGGAAGATGCAGATTGGCCTGGGAGGAAGGTTGAGTCCCAGAGGATTGGAAGTCAGGTATAATTATTCCCCTGTACAAAGGAAAAGGGGAAAAAGTAGTGTGTGGTAATCATAGGGGCATTTGCCTTCTCAGTGTAATAGGAAAAGTATATGGTAGGATACGTATGGACAGAGTTAGGGAAATTACAGAGGAATTAGTCGGAGAAGAACAGGGAGGTTTTAGGAAGGGAAGAGGTTGTGTAGACCAGATATTCATTTGTAGATCTTTAGTGGAAAAGTTTCTAGAGAAGGGAAAGAAGTTGTATGCAGCCTTCATGGATTTGGAGAAATCATATGACAGGGTGGATAGACAAGGATTCTGGAAAGTATTAAGAATATATGGAGTAGATGGGAAGTTGTTGAAGGCAGTGAAGAGTATGTATGAGGGTGCTAAGGCTG
>JAGKTI010024799.1:0-14227 GCA_018397915.1 Birgus latro | reverse complement strand
ATTCTAGGACTAATAACTGATTTTTGGCAAATATTTTTAAAAAGTCAAAGTCAGTCGGAGCGTGAATATCCCCGCGGGAATGGCCCGGCAAGCCTCCGACAACCCCGTGGTGTAGGGGGTTAAGTTTCACGGCTCACGATTTTACTTGCCCACGCCCGCCACCAGGCCACCCGCACGATGCAAATTGCACGTATTCTTGCCTTATTTTCGCCAACCAAACCTCTAAATATTGCCTTGAAATTCACATCATCTTATTCGCCGATGTTTGTTCTAGCTGATAAGCCAAAAGGAAAACCAGAGAAATACGAATAAAAGTACATTAGGCCGCCATGAATAAACATTTCGGAACATTCATCTCACTTCCCAACATCGTCATTCGAGTGTTTTCCATCATACAGAAAAATGTTATTATAGGTTTTGATAGAGAATTTCATTGGCTTTCTAATGAGGTGTGTCTGGTTGTGATGCGATTTGTAGTTTTCGAGAAAATAGCCAAAAACTAAAAGCCATTTTTGTAAAAAAATTGATTTTTGTTCAGGGAGGTATACTGCAGAAGTTTTCTCGCACACCTTATGTTTTTATTACATAATCTTATGTAGAATTTCATAACCTTTCTCCTGATACCTTTTTGTTTTGATACGCCTCATAGTTTCCGAGTAAATCACAAAAAACTTCAGGGTACTTGCGGCCGTGGTGCACTTTCGTTACGCGCGCACAATAACCGCCTACGTAACCACAACTTTTCATTAGAGAAATTACATAGCTATGTCCTGTACATACGTAAAATTCACTGATCTTTATCATGGTTCTTACAGGAAATCGATACGTTCAATAATTTTGGAGTAAATGGACGACAAAGATAGAACACTCTTCCTCGCACGCAAGTGAGATAACGCTGTTTCCCTGCCTCATGAATACTTACATATTTTCGCCCGCTAGGTTTTATTATTATTATTTTTTCTTACTCAAATTATACGCGTGAAATATCATAAGCTCTTTGATGGTGTTCTCAGTAACTCGACATGACCACTAGTCTTTTTACCAGATACTAATACTAAAGCTGAACTTTCTTCCATCTCACATGTGTATATGTAAAAAACAATACTTATTTGTGAAAAAAATATAGAAATGTAGAAATAGGTCAATATACAAATCAACAAAATATGGATAACTCACTTGCTCCAGAGGTGTTGAGCTGCTGGCAGGAACTTGAAGGAATTGGTGAGTTAGGTACTGTGTGTGTGTGTGTGTGTGTGGCGTATTTTCTGTTCCTTGCACCACGTTTGCCTAACACATGCGATGCACACAATAGATTTCTCCACAAACATTCGTCGCATGACATATGTATATAATGTCATATATATGTCGCTGTGTGGCGTATTTTCTTGTCTCTGATCATTACATAACTTTCCGCTGTCAGTCAATGCACGCAATATTTCTCGGTGAACACTCGCTGCACTATTTTATACGTATATTTCACACAGACCCATATGCAATATAACACACTATCACATGATTCCATCCCAGCCTCTTCTGTTATTCCCTTCCTTACTGTATGGCGTACGAGAGCGCCTGCTCCCTTAGCAACTGATGCATTTGTCTATGTATGTCTATGGCATAACATAATGTCTGCTATGGTAGGTCAGTTATTTCACTAATCCAGGCACTATATGTTTGACAGATATAAGTAATGGCTTCACTATAAGGGTAAAATACATCATTTACAGGCAGGGTGAGTGGAAACCCCGCTATAACAAACCAGACTCTTGCCTCTAGGCCTAACAGCTGATAACGGGCCCCAATGCTTTACAAACAATATATCTATGTTCAATAGATACAATCACTTTACAGTATAGTCAAAAACACTGTACAGTCACAATATTTCAATAATGGCTTCATCCTCGGGTGGGAGGGGGAAAATGGCGGATTTAAAGGGACACCTCAACACAGCACAACCCTGCTGTCTGGCTGCTAGTGGAGCAATGAGTTTCTATCACTACGTACAGACACATATGAGCCATTGCAGTGTTGCCAAGGTCTTACCTTGGGAGAGATACATGGCTGCTAGAACGCTACAAAATTTGATGCAAATCGACCAAAAACTTATTTTTGTTTTTATTTTTTGCGTTTTCACGCGATTTGAGGTCCTGTGCTTTGGCCCACACACCACATGAAACGCAAATTGCGGTCCCATGCGCGAAGGGGTTAAAACAATATCCGGTTAAATTAGGCAAGGTGCTACTCAGAAACGGGAAGCAATCAGCGTTACTATGCTTTTTCTGGCGGTGAGGTGTATCATCTGACTCAGATACGGGACTTAATCAGCGTGTGGGCAGATCCTGCAATGCACCAGGTGATCAGTGTGTTGTGGTAGTGGTCCATCCGGCGCACCAAGCCTACCGTCATTCTCTGTCTTTCCCGTGGACATTGTACAGTGAGAACGTATCTGTGCACTCTGCTTTTGTGACCCGTGCGGTGGCTAAACCCTTGTGTTGTGACTTTGTCTGTGGCCTCCCATGCCTCGCTCATTGCTGCAGTGCTGTGACTAACTTTGTGGCCCCTCAGTGCTCTGTGCCCTAGTGCTCTCACTACTGTAAAGTGAGGATGTATCTGTGTCTACCCTACGTCGATGCCAACACTAGATAAGTACAGTATGATTATGATTACATTATGTATTGTATTACTGTACTGTGTCAAGACTATTGTATTCTATGCTTGATACTAACCCATGGATTATGACATACCTCATGTGGGGGAGTCTCGTAAAACTGCGACATACCTCTTGAGAGTGAGATTTTCAACAACACACCAGAAGGGTTTTAGATTGATCAACTTGACATTAAATTTGTGGGATATTAGGGTAACTGGTAGCTCTCATTCCCACCCCCTATCATGAGCCCAGTTGCTAAGTTGCACCAGCAACAAAGACCCAAAAGTACATACTTCATAATGAATTTTCTGCAATATTATCACCTCAGGAAAAGCAGTCATGGGTCAGAATTGTTTGGAATTACTTAAATTCAAATGTAAGGTCAACAGGAGGTAATGGAACAGGAGGAGGATGGTATAATGGGTGTAAAATTAGCGCCCTAAGCTCGTATTGCGATGTGCAGAGCAAGCTGGCAACCCACCTAGCGAGCGGGGAGACTGGCAGAAACCTGTTTACAGCCTGTCTTGTCTGCCCCAATATGCATTACTCTCTCTCTCTCTCTCTCTGTCTAAGCAAAGTTTTCGTGTTCCTGCCAGAAATGCAATTTCTGACAATTATTTTTCCAACATTATGCTGATTTCAATGAGAAAATTCCATGGTTAGCTGCACAGTGCAAATTCATAGTGACTAATACACTGTTTGGAAATCTGAAAAATGTCCAAAATTGCCATTTTGCCACACCACGGGGGATGTCTGCACAACCCCTTGCCACAGCCCACGGGTTAATCCTTTACTCATGAGTAGTATTGTGGGAAATTTTTTTGGACAGAGGGCTGAGATAGATAGTGACACATTATTTGGCTTGATGTCACATGTATAGCCAATTGGGGGTACCTTTGCAACATCTGGCATGGGGGTTGGCTGAATTAAACTGTATAATTGAGTGTTTACCGTACAGTGATCCCTTGGTTATCATGCATAATGGGGGGGGTACTTTCAGAGTGCTGAGTCATACTCAACTTAGTCCTGCACCAATCCTTTGCTGGTTACCATGCTTGTAATAGTCTTCAAATATTTTTACTTCCATGTTGAATTACGAGGTATAGTAATGGCCAAGGATGAGATGGAGGGATGGAGTGGAGAGGTATATGAGAGAGGGGGTTGTGAGCTGGAAGCAGGGCAGTGAAATGGCAGGGGACAGGGCAACATGGAGGCAATTTGTTTGTGCCCACCCCTTATGGGATTAAGGCGTCTGGCAATAGGTAGACAGATAGATAGTAATGGCATATTCCATTTAAATTACTGAAGTATTGCTTACAAAAATTATAATCAAAAGTAATGATCGTAGTTTGTATAATTTTATTATTTATGATCATAGACTTTGTACTTACCTGTACCGCGCTAGTGATGTAGATCTACATCCCCCCCAGAAATGCCAGTGACTCAGATCTACATCCCCCCCAGAAATGCCAGTGACTCAGATCTACATCCTACAGCATTGAGAAGTCATTGCAAGCGACTGAAGTAAAATGGAAGGTAATAACGTATCTCGCTAACTTCAGACACTGCTCCGGTACACTTGCAACAACACTGAACTCGGGAGGCGAGCGACAGTTTTCACAGGCTCAGCCGCTCTGCTGTCTCAGTAACCTTGAAGATTTCAGAGATTGAGTGGCACCAACCTGACTCAATTCAACCAACTTTCTGGCTTTGGTGATTAATTTTATTCGTGCCAGGGATCTTATATTGATGTGTGACGCCCATTAAACGGTTGGCGTAGAGGGGTATCATTTTTATTTTTATTTTTTTTCTTCCCCCAGCATGGTACAGGTTATCTGTCAGCCCTTCACAACTCTGCCTTGCATAAGTTCTGTTTGGTTTACTGGACACTGTAGCCAATCTATTATTGTATATATAAATATTAACCCGCTGCATCCTGACGACATATGGGTACGTCACAACTTTTTTTTCATGCTCAATCCCGACGACATACTGGTATGTTCTGCAACTGCAAGGTCCGTCATTTGCACATTTTTCAAGTTTTGCGGGTGATTTTTGGTAGGCGTATATGGGAGACCTTCCTCTACCAGCCACCAGGAGGTGACACTGCCTGACCCCATGTGACCCCCGCATGCCATTGTCTCAGCAACTCACCTGTTAGCAGGTGTGCTTGTGATATATGATGCTCACTATAATAGTAAGGCCTGTAAATATGTGATAACAATTATATAAGGTGGAAAATGGTATAATGTTTGGAAAAGTATAATGTAAATTGAAAAACAGAATGTAAGTTGAAACAACAGTCATAGTGAGTCAACTGTGCAAGAATTTGGCGATTCTGATGTGTTCGGTAAGACAATGCTTAGCCTATATCGCCTATATTATTGTGTGAAAAGCAGTATATTCTTGTACTACATATAAAGTTGTACCAAGCGAAAAAATATCTACTTACATTAGAACCTCAATTATCCAGGAGCCATGGGGAATTCAAAATGCCGGAAAATTGATTTTTCTGGAAAACTGAATAAGACCCATTTCCTGTTGTCTTACACCAGTGATTCTCAAACTAGAGGAATTTTGATGGGTCGCAGGGACATAAAATAAGCATAATGCTTTCAGTGTATTTTATTTACTTAACTGAAATTGTAATTATCCTTACTACACTATTAGCTTTAAAACGTGACATATATTTGCATGTAAAATAGGGAGTTAGGTTCTAGGAGCCTCATGTTTTTTGTTAAAAATATATACAGTATAAGGATAATTATGTCTGTTGTAGGACACTCAAGATGTGTGTTTACATACGATTTCACCGACTGGACACATCACTGCATACAGTATTCTAACCTAACCTAACCTAACCGATTAGTTTTGCCCCCTAACACTCCCCATAAAAATTTTAATTGCCAAGGATTGCCACTAAGCCTCTTGAAAGTCCTCATTAACAATCAAGCTTTTGACCTAAACAACATGTGAATGATGGCCATTTAGCATCATGCATATTTCGCCAGGAATAAGTTTCGGCCTCATTTTAAAAAAAAAAAAAATGCAGTGTGAAACTATTTTTGAAAGCCATTAGTCATCAACAATAAAGGAAAAAAAAAGCTACAGTATAAAGCAGTCATCAGCAAGGATTGATGGTTTCAGGACAATTCACCGTCAAGTCAAATTCACTGTCACAACAATAACAAGACAATTCGCCGTCATTACTGAAGACAGCTATGGGTGATGCTAGAATATAATTCAAAGGCGACTACAGCGAGGAAGAAACAATTATTGACCAAAGGTGCAACTAATAAATAATATCCAAAGCCTACGCTATTGAACATAGACTTTGATGGATCCCCCTGAAATATAGTTATTAAAGTATTGATTAATTAGCAAGTATTTATTGAATGACAGTGAATTGTCCTGACGGGGAACTGTCCATGTTTTGACGGGGAATTGTCTGACAGCAAATCGACTTGAAGGTGAATTGTCTCGGAACTGCAGAGTTGTGGGTGATGCAGGCTTATCGACTCGAGTGGATTGGCTGGCTGGGGGTCGAACAGGCCTGATGGGGGAGACTGACGGAGCAGCCATTTTTGTTGGAGTACTTGCTGGTGTAAGGTTGATGCATCACTATCTGGGAACCCCACAAATGAACAGGAGGATACGAGTGATATGTCTGTTGTTTTTGCATGTTTATCCCTCGTGAAAAAGTCCCTGATGTCTGACTGTTTGATTGCTACATGACGGTGATTTTGGAAGTCATCATAATGGCTAAGAAAATGAAGCAGTTCATTAGCTGAGTAGGCTGGATTTCTCTCCATGAATTGGATGATCTTTTGAAATGATTCATCAGCATCTTTCCATGAACAGCTAGGAGCCATGGCTGACATCGCATCAAATATTACGGAAAATTGCGATAAAACTGCGGCGTGTTGCTGTGTTTACACTGTTAAGCCTCGAAACAATGGCGGGGACTGTGGTGATGCGTTCTGGTGGCAAAGGAATGAAAACATTCGGGCGGGACGGTTGCACAGTGTATTTGAAATACCGGTAAGGTCCTGAATTTTCCCCGGTTGATCGATTTTGGAATTTTTCTTTAAATTGTTCGGTTTAGTGCCAATTCCGGTTGATTGGCTCACGGATAACTGAGGTTCTACTGTATTATGAGTGGTTTGCAATAGTTAACCCTACCACAGAAAATGTCAGCAGCAGCGGGCACCCAGAGAAGACGGTCAGGTGTTCAGAGGGAGACCTGTATTGTGCACTTATAAGCTCAGGTAAGCACTTATTTTGGTATTTGCCAATGTTTCTCATAGAAAATGGAGGTTTGAGCCAAAAAAAAAAAATCTGCCAGGACTGGGGGGGGAGGGTCATTGGTGGGAAATCAGCCGGGATGGGGCGTGTTAATGCCCAGGATGAGATGGAGGGATGGAGTGGAGAGATATATGACAGAGGGGTGTGTGAGCTGGGAGCAGGGCAGTGAAATGGCATCAGACAGGGCAACATGGAGGTGATTTGTTTGTGGCCACCCTTTATGGGATTAACCTGCTGAGTCCCACCGACGTACGATGCACGTCACTACTTTTTTCCGTGGACAGACCCACCGACGTGCATCGTACGTCAGTCAGTTGCAAGGCCCGTCGTTTGCACATTTTTCAAGATTCGCCGGTGATTTTTGGTAGGCATATGTGGGAGACTTTCCTCTACCTGCTGTCAAGCAAGGATACTGCCTGGCCCCACCTGCCTCCCCCTCCCCCCACACTCAGCAATTCACCTGTTTGCAGTAACTGGCCAGTAAAGATATGTTGCCCCACGGTCTCTCCAATGACGAAATTCACGGTGAAAGTGATTCCTGAGGTGGAGGACTAAGAAACAAAGAAGATAGAGGGAGAAACAAACAGAAGTGATGAGGTGGTAATGTTATAAAGGAAGGTGCCATATGCTGGGGTTTTGGGTGAGTGAACAATGCTTTTATCGCCTATAATATTGTGTGAAAACCAATATAGACTTGTACTACACATAAATTTGTACCAAATAAATAAATAAATACATATGTAATTTAAAGTGGCATGAATTAGTTAACCCTTCCATAGGTAATTTTCTTTAGCCAGGTACTGTGAGAAAGAAGGAAAACGTAAGGCTGACTGACACCTGTAATCAGCTCAGAAGGGCGATTTCTATATGAACTTTCGATGTTTCTCACCAAAAGCGGAGGTTTGAGCAAAAAAAAAAAAAAGTTGGAAATCGGTTGGGTTTTGAGGGTGTGTTGCGTAAAAAATTGGTCCGGACTGGGCGGGTTAAGGCGTCTGGCAATAGATGGGTAGAACCTGAATTTTGGTACTGACAGTCCTTGTATTATCTGAAATTTAATATTTTGTAAACTAGAGCCTACAACATCGCTAAAAGACTCGCACATGCGCATGAAAGGGACAGTTCTGAATACAGTAGAATGTCGATTTTACACGTCAGTTTTAAATTAATGATTTAAAACAATATACATTTATGTACTGTACATACAGTATTTTCAGTTTAAAGTAAATCCAATTTAATGCAAGTTAAATTTGGAGCGTCTTGGAAATCCAGTGTAAAGATGTTTGTTGACTATTATTTTCCACCAGATGCTTCTCTGGGTGTCCTGCAGTCTGCATTCCCAGTCACCCATTACACAAATCATTCACAGTTCACTTGCGCCGGTTCTGGGTACGAGTTACGTGAGGCAGCAGGCAGTGTACTCGTCCATGCTACAATAACGGTGCCATTCACCTACGACTTCAGTGCAGGAAATGGCTGGTGCTATTTTATCAGTCTGTGTTTCTCAGAGGTACCAAACTAGTTTATTCCATGAGAACAACACTGATTTAGCACAAAATCAGTTTAAGGCGACCTCTTGAGGAACCTATCTCATGTAGAAAAATTGTCTATGTTTGTTTAACAAAGCACACTATTCCTTCCGTACTTGGGCTGTGCTTGTTCCATCCATCCCTCTTTAATATTTGAGAATATGAACTATACCAAATTAAAGGGATTAAATGCAATAACTCAAATTCAGAGGCTGCCGAAATAATTCCGGATCTGCTTGTCTGCCTTCTTGATTATCCATGTTGTATTCTAGTATGATTATCCATGTTGTATTCTAGTATGATTATCCATGTCGTATTCTAGTATGATTATCCATGTCGTATTCTAGTATGATTATCCATGTCGTATTCTAGTATGATTATCCATGTCGTATTCTAGTAACATCACTCCCTGAAGAGGGGGAGAAGAATACTTCCCCAGTATCCCTGCTTATTGTAAGAGATGACTAAAAGGAGCCTTTCTGTCTTACTGTCCTCCTCTTTTGTACTACCTCACTTCTTCATCTTTCCCTATTTCTTCTGACCTTTATTTTCCCTCCCTCCCGTCAAGTTAGACATTTGGTTTCATGGCATGACTATACCTCGCAATGACATCAGCCCCTCCTCTCTTCCTGGGTTAAGCCTTTCAACCAAGCCACTTCATCACCAAGACAGTTTAATGCCAAGACCACTTCAGTGCCAAAACTACTTCTACACCAAGACGATTTCTACATCTTCCCCATTTCCTTTCCATTGCTAGGCATATATTGTATATTTGCTTTGAATTAATGTCATATGGTCTTTGATACCTAGTGCTAGAAATTCATTATTCGATTCAGTTCAGTTCCTAGTAATGTCAACAAATTCAGTGTCGCACCATTCTATATATATTTGTGTTTTGTGATATAGCTATTTTTTTATATATTTTTTTTTATGTGTTTGGCTCTGGGCATAGGCTTCACAGCCTGCTATCAAGGCCCAGCAGTCCTCCTACATACCATACACCTTTACATGCCACCACTTCGGCACTAACACCCACCGTCCATATTGAATACATGCTAGAGCTGTCTCGTACAGGACTGGTGTATTGGTATCACCGGGGGTATTTTTACGACATGTCGGCGGGTCTTCTGGTAGATCAGTAAAGCCTGATTTACAGAAATTCAAATCTTTAAACTGTTCCCTGCCCCAGCGGGAATTTGAACCTGGGTCCGTTAGGACTGCATGCCACCCCTCTACCGATTGAGCCACGCCTTATTCAGTCAACTCGCATATATCACGAGTTTGTTAGTCATGGTTTCTAATATGCCGTACTTTTCCAGCCAAACAGTGATCACGTCGTATGTCACGGTAACCATTTTGATAGCTGCGGTCGCTGGCCCAAGTGACTCATTTCTGAGGAGTTTACCAGGTTACGGTGTTTACGCTAGTTGCGGCCAGAAGCCAATCATATTCAAGCATGACAGGCCAATCGCAATGTTTCCCACCCACACCTAGCGGCAAGCAGGCACACAGTCCACCCTGTTGTCCCCACTACTACCACACTCGCCTCGTGCAGAGAAGCCGTATTGTGCCTCAAGCCTCGGAACCCCTCTCCTACCCCTGTCCACTTAAGCATTGTCGTCAGTTGGGACATGCATTACATACTGTTTTTAAAGGGTGTCAGTGTTTGCTGGTGACTAGTCAGATGTAAGAATGGTGGTGGGGACAACTTTGCTGAAAGGTTAGCCTCATAAGTAACTGGAGCCCCCACAAACTGGAAAAACATGCCACCGTTTGCCAGATAACTTAACCCTTTGAGATTCCAATGATGATTTTGATCGTCATTTCAAATCCAACCTCAGAGATTCTGATGACGCTTTTAATCGTCATTTTAAGAAACTTTTGTAAAATGTTCAACATAAATCGCGTTTCCGTGTCATAACAAAGAGACTCGAGCGAGACGTCAGGGAGTGGTTGCTCTATGCATGGCAGTACTACCCAGCTTGTCTGACTCATGGCTTTGATTCTTTATCATTTTATTCTTGGCGAATATTTTCTACAGCAAGGTATAAAATGTTTGTTTTTTGCCTAACTTCAACTCATCACTTTGACTTTTTATTTTCTTTGCTTCTCTTTTTTTAACATACTGCGAAAAAGTAAAACTATTCAGCTTCAAAATAACACCACAACCAGCATCCTATAATAAAAAATGTATTTACACTGACCGATTAAAGGAAAAGATTGCGAGGTGAATATGCAGACGAAACTAAAATAAAATTGTGCATCTCTTTCCTTTCGTTTTACCTCGCAATAAAATGCAAAAATTATCATAATCTATATATCATTGTAAAGGTAATTTATTGAAATTTTGCATGGTTTAAACCAGATTTACATATCTTTATTAGCTTTCTTTTGCCAAATATTTTTCTACGGCAAGGTATAAAATTTTTGTTTTTCACCTAACTTCAACTCGTCATTTTGACATTTTATTTTCTTTGTTCTCCTTTTTTGAACATACTACGATAGAGTACAACTATTCAGCTTTAAAATGACACTACAACCAACATTCTATCGTGAAAAGTGTATTTACACAGAGGGATCAAAGAAAAATATTGCACCACGAAGATGTGGGTCAGCTTGAGAGTGCCTGACTAGCACAGACATAATGTGCCCAGCCCAGAAATCTGATAGGGTTAATGTAAAATGCAAAAGTGCGGTCAACTCGAATTACCCTCTGTTACACGATTTTTGTATTACTTTACTAAAAAGAGGATATTTATTGATTTATCTACATGTAATACTGGAGAAAAAATGGCTTCTTTACCAAAATGTAATAAAAATGGAAGGTTGCCATTTGCGTCGACAGTCTACATGCGAATATTATTTTGTTGCCTGAGTACTGATCCCTGTTATGATTTTACATGTTGGATATTCATCTGTAAGGAAAAATAATGGGTATAATGAAATTTTATCTTACATAACAAATATGGTAATAACACAATCGAAGATCGTATGAACCCACTGAGCTCATATGGAGGCACTTTCTCATGTGTAGCGTCGCGTAGTTTGTGTGCCCACAGTCAGGGGCACAGGGTGGTGTTGATGATGTGTATACACCACACCTGATGCCTGCATCTTTTGAAATCAGCCGATGAATCCAGAAAATATAGTGCCATGGTCCACTGCACAGCTAAAACATATGTGGAAAAGTAGACTAGCAGAACTGAGACATTTTCTCAAAGCAAAAGGAATACAATGCCTTTAAAAATTCGGGTCACTGATCTCGGGCCCATCAGATTTCGGCCATACAATTCTTACTGTTATTAAGTGTATAGTTTTTTTTTTTTTTTATGTGTCCGACTTCTGGGCATAGGTTTCACAGCCAGCTATCAAGGCCCAGCAGTCCTCCTACATACCATACACCTCTGCATGTGGACAGAATCATGTCAGGATTTGCCAAATGAAAGATTACAATCTTTGGAAACTGTATAATAAATTTTTCCATCAACTGAGATTCATAACACTTGGTAAGAATGTGCTGATTGCAAACACACAATAAGCTTTCATGGCTTTTAGTAAACTCTGTGGAGAACTTTTCAGCATAAATCTCATTTAGAGCATCAGTAAAACATCTAAGATGAATATAATACTGGTATAATGCTTTATGCATGAGTAATAATCCCATTAGGAATTTTTTAAAGGAAGGTGCACCAATTTTGAGTGAGTGGTGACCCCACGCAATTTAGTGATCTGGCGAACACTAGCAACTTTCAGGAGTTTGCGTGGGCTCTAATTTTCCCCATAAGTTATATTATTTATAATTTGTGAACTTCTAAGTCACGGTAGGTATTAAGACTAAAATAATTGCTAATTACCCGAGTGCACTGTATTTAATAATTTTTAAATTTTTTAAAGCTTTACCTTTCTTTTACCAGCTGGTGTACAAGAGGAACTAATAATGGCTTGCTTAGTAACATAAATGGTGTTCTTTGAAAAAAAAAAAAAAATGCCTAGTGACTTCTATTACTACTCCTATAACCTTACCACTACTCACTGATTTGTGTTTATAGCAAAATTACATGATTGGCCAAATTTTATTTGTATACCACGCATTTAATAAACATCTAAAAAAGTTGCCACCTAAAGGTTATGATAAAAAATAAAAGTTTGAAAACTGAAGAAATAAAATGTGTGCATTATTTTAATAGTAAAAGTTTCCATTATTTTAATATCTACATCTATAGCCAGGTGCCCAAATCACTAATCCTGTAAGAGGTGGCCGTTTGTTTTAAGTTAGTTATTTTACAGGAAGGGGCACTAACCCTCCACCAACTTACTTGGTGACACACAGAATACCTGTGGGTTGGTTATATGGTTACCACCCAGTTGTAAATGATTTCCTGGCTTACACGAAACCATTAGATTTGTCACTTAGTGTAAAGCCACCTGAAAAGGAAAAGAGTAAAAAAAGTGACAAGAAAGATGGGAGAAACTGGAAGAGAGGAGGGCAGACAGAAAACGAATGAAGGTGATGAAGTAGGCAGCACTACATCAAGTGAGTGTATGATGGTCACCACCTACCAGGGCCAGATTTACATGTTGTGGGGCCCTGGGCCATAAAAGTACGCAGGACTCTGTCAGGGGAGCAGCACACTGGGCGATTTTTACGGAAGCAAAATAACAGTTTATGCATGACAAAACATTCATTTCTGGAGACATTTCTTTGAAAAATATTGGTATACTGCACTGTTATGAGATAAATTGATGGCATGAAGAAAATAAACACAAACTTGACTGAATCATTGCACACTCTGAAATTGCGAGACATTGAAAACTTACATTTTTCTCCTGGCTTTGAATTGTGCAAAGTCCTCGATTACTTCTCATGTGCTGACTCTTCTGAATAGGTCATAGTCAGCAATCAGTATGGTCAGCAGTCCCAAGCGATTTTGGCCGATGGTACTACTCAGAGTTCTTGATCCAAGAATGATCTTTCCTCTCCTTCATCCTTCTTTCCTTCAATCCTCTTCTGTCTTTCTTTCCTTCATTCTTTCCTTGTCCTTCTGCCTGTGGGTGACTTTACACTCCCTCTTCTGTCTTTCTTTCCTTCATTCTTTCCTTGTCTTTCTGCCTGTGGGTGACTCTACACTGAGTGACAAGCCAGATGGTTTCCTGTACACCAGGAAACCATTTACTGTGCTGGGTGGTAACCATTTAACGAAATTTTGGCACCTGGTGGTTTAGTGGGTAATTACCGCGCTTCAATCAGATTGAGCTGGTGAAGGTTCATATCCAAGGGGTGGGGTTTATTGCTCACATAATGCCACTCAGGGATGAGTGAGGCTGGTCATTCTCAACTTAAATGTCAGGACCAACTTGCCTAGCCTTGGGCTCCTACACTTCTCTGTGGGGAGACATAGGATTGGATGATGGATGGATGGATCTTTCGCCAGTGCAGTTCGTCACAAACATTGACTGGTAAATACATAGAGCTGTCTCCACACTGGCAAACGCTACCACCACATCATAGCTGTGTATTGTGAAAAACATATGTTTCTCTCCATATTTCAGTCTTCTGTCTACATCATCTAAAGAAGTGCCTGGAAACGTACAATTTCCAAAACCAGACAAGGTTCCAGGTCATTCGGATACCTACCGACCAGCAGCAGCGTAGTCCTGAAGCATGTCTGTCTGCATGGTCATTATCTCTGACAAGAAAGTGAATTTTTGCTGAAGTGTTTCATAAGTCCTGAGGTGATATCCTAGT
>JAGKTI010024798.1:0-14227 GCA_018397915.1 Birgus latro | reverse complement strand
GAAATGCACTCACTCAAGCACTCAAACCAATAACTAAATAACACATTGAGCTAAATAACCTTAGCCTAGGAAAACGAAAGAAATACTGGTCAGTGGAGATGAGATTGCTGCTGGTACAGTTGATCACCAAGTTGGTGGGAGATTCTGGAATAATCTGATACTGTAGTATACTGAAGGTCACGACAAGGGACTCTATCCGCGTTAGGTATCACCATGGGAGGGGTAAATTATTCAGTCCACTTTAAACTACATATTTACATATTTATTTGGTATGAATTTATATGTAGTACAAGATTAAATTGGTTTTCACACAATAATATAGGTGAAATAAGCATTGTTCACTCACCAAACATATCAACATTTGGCACCTTCCTTTACGACATTACCACCTCATCACTTCTGTTTGTTTCTTCCTCTAGCTTGTTTCTTCCTTTGTCCTCCACCTCACTTTCACTGTGAATTTTGTCATTGGAGAGACCGTGGCGTGACATGTCTTTACTGGCCAGGTCACTGCTAAACAGGTGAAATGCCAAGAAAATTGTGTGTGGGGGGAAAGGGGGTCAGGTAGGCCCAGGCAGTATCCCTGCCTGACAGTGGGTAGAGGAAGGTCTCCCACATATGCCTACCAAAAATCACCTGTGAAACTTGAAAAATGTGCAAATGATGGACCGTGCAATTGCATAATATATGGGTAAATCGTCGGGAGTCACCGTGACGAATTGTTGCGACGTACCCATACGTCGTCGAGATGCCTCGAGTTAACCCGCCCAGTCCCAACCACTTTTTTACCCAACCCACCCTCAGAATCTGACCGATTTTCAACTTGTCTTTTTGGGGGCCAAACCTCTGCTTTTGGTGAAACATCAAAAATTCATAGGGAAATCGCCCTCCTGAGCTTATGAATATTGCTACAGGTGACAGTCAGCCTTACCATTTTGTTCTCTCTCAGAGTACTAGGCTTCAAAGAAAACGAACTATGGGAGGGTTAGCTAATTCAAGCCACTTTAAATTACATGTTTATTTATTTATTTGGTACGATCTTTGTGTAGTACAAAACTATATTGGTTTCCACACAATAATATAGGCGATATAAGCATTGTTCACTCACCAAAAACACCAACATATGACAGCTTCCTTTACGACATTACTGCCACGAATTTCCTAGATCGCGATATCAGTATCGTAATACGTGACATTGATCAACATTCTGGGAATGACTGAATAATTCTGGAATCCATAGAATTTCGCTCATTCTCTTAACCGTCCACTCCTGTACTTATATTTGCATCAATTTTTCAAAACTTTCGTCATTTTCTCGTGAGTGACTGTATCTATGTACAGACAGTGCATTCCACTGAGCAATAGTTTGTGAATTATCGTTCCTTAACACTCACCTCTCAACTGTTAAGCCACGCCCTTTCCCACGATGCCCTTGTGTTGGGCATCACCGAGCATTAGTCATTTCTCGACAGTCATGGAGCACGGTAGAGCTCGAGTGGGTCCTTCATCATAGCGACTACGAAGTCTCAGCACCATCAGTGTATTCCCGAATCTCCAACCAATTTGGTGATCGACTGTAGCAATGACAATCCCATCTCCAATGACCAGTATTTCTTTTGTTTTTCTCTAGGCTAAGGTTATTTAGCTTTTGGCTTGAGTGTGTGAGTGAGTGCATTCCCTTTGCTCTGATTTTCGAATAGTGATTCATGCAATATAAATTTATTCCCTTTGTCGCGCCCCCCCTGAATACAACAATGATATTTACCCAGGGAATATTTAGCCTCCCTTATTTATTACTTTGGTAGCATGAAACAATAGACACTGGCATGCACGACTTCGATGTTCACTATTCATATATACTCAGAACTGGGAACTGGAAGAAATAAAAATGATATGGTTTTTCTGGGTTTTAATTATCAAAATATTATCTACAATATATTTACACACATGAAAATCATGAGGTATTTTTCCATCTCTTTTCACTTCACTTAAATGTTCCGTGCTGGATACCGTTTATTACCCCCACACTTAATCATCTACACTTAATTCACTTAATTACTAACACTGTTATAATAAAGCACTCTTTTATTCACTTATTTAATTATATTATATTTTAAATATAATGAGTCACTGACACTGTTACATAAGTATCTTATCATTTAATACAATAAACATATTTAAATATTAAAATCTCCTCTCCTTCCATTTCTTACCCGCGATTACACTAGCCTGTACTTTTACTTACAGTTAACAGGAGTACCCTCATTGTCAGTCGTTGGAACTACTGCTTCCTCTCGCTCGCAGCAAATCGAGATCCCTCCCATTCACGACTGCCTTAGACACTCTCACCAGTCGTTTCGGTTACGTCTTCGCCCTGAAGTCTCTGCTGCCCGTGGCTCACATCTCGCCACGACGTTACCTCGACCTCACATACTGTATGCCCTTGACTCGTTCTGTCCTGGCCTCGAGGGTTGCCGATGTTCACCAGCAGTTCACATGGTTGCGAGGTGGGTGATGGCTTTACCCACTCATCCACCACCTTCATCCACACGTCATCCATCGAAGAGGCTCGAGCAAATGCAGAGGTCAGTATGTTTCCCACGGTAGTAAATGCAGAGGTCAGCATGTTTCCCACGGTAGATTTTGCTGTGTCAACATGGGTTCCCATGCCCTGCCTGACCTCTACCCTCACACCACTCCTCTTACTCTCTCCTACTTTCTCTTACTCTCCCTCAACTTTCCTTCCTTTACTCCACCTCCCCATACCTATTGTCCGCAGCTATATGTGGAGCTAACATCAGGCTCCCTGTTCTCTCTCTTCTGTCCTTTTGTCACCCTAAACTCACGTCAAGCAGGTGCACTTGACTCCACACCTGTTACAGCTGTGTGTCTGCTTACATCTGCCTGAGGAGAGCCATGTCGGCTTCCCGACATTTCTCTCCCCAAAGATGAAATCACACGTCCGTGTTGTGAGTAGAGCATGGTGGGGTTCTGTGCACGTCGACGTCTGAGTACAGACCCAAGTCTGCAGCATGCACACCCACAACCATTGGTGTAACATTTGTAAATGATATATGCGGGAAGGAAAACCATAAAGAGAGCTATTCCAGTATGGACATAGTACCAGAAGAAATTGGAGGAACCGAAGGGTTTGAGAGGTTCAATCAACTGCAACTGACTTTGATATTTAAGATCATCCAGAAATAGAGGAGTAATGTTAAGGTTAGATCCTAGAGTGGGTAAGTCCTTGATAGAAGTATGTTCAGCATATGTGAGTGAGGTACTGAGGTTTAAGAGATGGGGGTAGATAGTGAGCTTAGTATCTACCGTGAGAGTTGCATAAGCAGGAAAAGTCAAGGCTTCACTGTGAGCACTACAGCCATCTCCTAAGACCAGTTTACCTACTCCCTTAACCACTTGCACTGTCTTTCTAATAGTATTTACTGCGCATTTCAACGTAAATTGCAGAGGTTGTGCAGTGGAGAAACACCAGTGGTTTTTCAGTTTCACAAAAACTGGACTAAATGAAGTTAATATTTCTTTTCTGCAGAGCTTTTTAGCATTGTTTATGTTAAGAAAAGAATCACTTTCACAAGAAGGAGTCGAAATGTGGTAATCAGATCCTAAAGGTTCACAGATCACCAAGTCCTGGTGGTCCCTGCAACTGGTGAAATCTTGAAACAGCACATAATGGAGGCGGTCTTCCGTGAAAGCAAGAAAATTAAACTTGTGAATTACTTTCATGTAGACCTCTGTAGCAGGCACACTGTAAGGAAGTGAGGTGATCCTAAAGATGTCAAATACATCAGAAGGGTCACCTAACACCGGTATTAGTAAATAAAAGCACACAGCTGACATGTAACCTCGAGGTACAACCTTGATGATATCACGGTACAGTGCTAAATATTCTGGCCTAGCTGGGAAAAGTAGACACGGCTCCTTGAGTGATATATTCCCTAATAACTCCAGTAAGATTTCGTTAGGGACAATATCTAAACTCAGCCTAGCCTGAAGCATCTCTTGTATACCCAACTTAATCCTAAAATGATCAGCTGTGATGTCAGACAAGGCGAGTTGAAGGCTAAACAATGCCTCATACATCTTTACCTCACTTTCCAACTCTAGTGAATACAATCTTATAATGCTGTAAGAAATGTTTGCAGCCTTCTGTATCTTCAACAGTGCTGCCTGCATGTGTGACACATTCCTTTTTGTGCTACTCAATACCTTGGAATGAACATTTAATACTGATCTCTCCTTCTCTGACATCGTCTCAAGGCTCCCTAATCTAGCATGAATATCAACCTGTTGTTGAGTAGCTGTTCCAAACAAGACATCGGCAAATTGCCCCAATATGTCGATCGCACCTCTCCGGGAGCGACGACTCCATGGATGATCCGACATGAGATAGTCTATATAATTGCTCAAATCCTGATAACGAGCATCAAATTCATTTTGAAATGAATGCACAGAATTCTGTAATGAGGCAACTAGAGCGCTGCCATTATCCATGTGGCCTACATTCCACAAAATGGCATCACTCAAGTTGCAAGCAACAAGTAGAGGTTGGAACAACTCCTCCTTTTTCAGTACAAATGGAACTACATAATTATTCCCTATGATCATCAAATGACCCACAGGTGAAAACACCAATCTTAAGTTGGCAGGTGTCTCCTCTTGTGGTCCTATCGATTCCAATTGGGATGGACTCACCCAAACCCAAGCAATCATCTGCAAGAGATTCGCAAAACTATAAACACAAGTTCACCTGACTATCGTTTATTCATTTAGTAAAAAGCTACATGTCTCCTGTGTCTTCCCCAGTCACTTCAGTCTGTCTCAGTCACACTATGTGCTTTTGCCTGTGCAGTCTGATACTCTATAGGTCTGTCCATACACAACGGGTAGTCTGGGACACTAGAATGTGATCTCAAACTGTATCTGCAATGTGGTGGAGTGTGAGGTGTGGAGTAGTGAGGTGAGGGAGGCGGTGTTTGGCATTGACAGTCAGCTGTCACTTGCCCTTGACTCGTACCCAGTGCACTCGCCTGGCCACTCGAGTTGCCAGTTGCACTACTGCCTATAGCCTGACTTATTTGTGGAGAAGGCAAACTAAAGTCAATTACAGGCCCTGGCATACATTCTTCCTCATTTATTTCCTCACCTTCATTTTCCCTCTTATCCCTAGTCTCCCCACCTTCATGAATTGGATAAGCCATTCTCGCATTACAATTCTGCTTCCTAGTAATACACTCCTCCTTGACCACTTTCACCCTGTCAGTGTGAAAAGTGGTTACTTTACCCCCTTGTATGGGACGAACTTTGATGACAACATTATTTACTCGATCAATTACACGATTCGGTCCTGAAAACAAAGGTTGCAATTTCCTTGCCACCCCCCTGGTAGGGACAGTCTTCACATAGAACCGGTCCCCTACCAAGAGTGGTTTTATTGCACATCTCTTTTCCCTTCTGTTCTCATTTTCTGTGCTCACACGATCGAGAAAGTCCTGGCATCTTTCAAAAACCTTTGTTGCCATGGCGGCAAAAAAATTAGGTATATCCTCAAGGTTGTACTTCAAAGATGGGTCTTGCACTACATGATAAGGCATCTGTGGATCTCTGAGAAACAACAAGAAGTAAGGAGAATCACGGATAGTCCGATTATATCCAGAGTTATAGGCCATCATAGCAACTGGTACCATCCTATGCCAGTGATTAGCATTCTGTTCCACCATGGTACATATTATCTGAATAACAGTACCATTTGCCCTTTCCACCAATCCATTAGAGGATGGGTGATAAGGAGTAATGTTCACATGTTTCATGTGCAACAAGCGTGCCAATTCCTGAAACACTTTGTTAACAAATTCAGTACCCCGATCAGTGACTAATTGTTGTGGAGTTCCGCAAACACAGATAACTCGCTCCATAAACACCCTAGCCACCTCTTTGGCAGACTTAGACTTTAATGGTTCAGTGATAAGAAATCGAGTCATCGCATCAATGAAAGTCAAGACATAATAATGACCTTCCTCTGATCTATTTAGTGGACCAATCAAATCCATATGACACCTGACCCATGGTGCAGTGATATTGGGGAAACGGAGAAGCGGGCTTGGGGCGTCCCCCGAACGCTTCGAACATATACACTGGGTACACTGTTTGCAAAATTCCATGACATCCCTCTCCATCTGGAGCCAATATGCAAACTGTCTCGCGCAAGTTAAAGTAATCTTGATTCCACCATGACCAGATAACGGTAAGCAATGAGCAAGTCTAAGTGCAGAGTGAACGCTATCTTCTGGGACTACAATTTGGAATACTTCCCCTGTCCCAAATGACCGACTTTCCTTCTTATAGAGCAAACCGTCCGGCAACAAATGAAAGCAGTCCAACTTTGCTGGCAATTTTGGTACCTCTGTGGTCTCATTCCGCAAATAACTCTTTAATTTACCCCAAACTGCGTGTGAATCTTGTTGTCCCCTTATCTCAGTGACATCCCAATCTATTTTGTCTACTTCCACAGCACCCGGACTTACAAGTAGTGCGACTTCATCTTCGTCATTAGACTGAGTCGTTCTCAAATGGGATAGAGCATTCACTACAGTATTCTGCTGCCCTGGTAAATATTCAACCTTGATGTCATATTCAGCTACCTGAATTTGCCATCTTGCAATCCTCCCTGAAGCCGCATTTACATTACACAACCAAGTAAGAGGTCGATGATCGGTCTGAATCAATATCTCATAACCCAAAATAAGTAGTCTGTTCACCTTCAAGCCGTAAACAATACTCAACGCTTCCTGCTCAATCGTAGCATAGTTCAACTCTGCTTTATTTAGAGCATGGCTGAAAAAAGTTAATGGCCGAAGGAACCTTTGATTGTCCTTCTGTTGCAAAACTCCGCCAATTGCCGTACTGCTGGCGTCTGTAGTTAACACAAAAGGTCTATCAAAACGAGGAAAAGCTAGCAATACATCTTCCGCTAACTTTCGCTTAAGTTCACAGAATGCGCTGTCTGCCTCCGCATTCCACTCCACGCTCTGTCTCGTGTTCTTTACGTCCTTCTTCCCACGAGTAAGTTTCGTGAGTGGTGCCGCTATCTGGGAGAAATTTTCCACAAACCGGCGATAATAATTTACCAACCCCAAGAAACTCTGGAGATCTTTCAAAGTACTCGGAACCGCAATTTCTTGGATTGCACGGATTTTCTCTGGCTGGGGACGTAATCCCTCTGTTGTAATGACATGGCCTAAAAAGGATACTTCCTGTTTAAAGAAACTACACTTCGGCAATTTAATAGTTAGCTTTGCCCCTTCTAGACGTCCCAAGACCTCATCTAGGTTATGAACATGAGCATCAAACGTCTTTCCGTAAATAATAATGTCATCCAAAAAAGTATGGGTTATCTTTCCCGTGAGACCGATCATGACTTCATTGATTATACGCTGGAAAGAAGCCGGCGCATCTTTTAATCCAAAAGGAAGGTTACAATACTCCCAGTGCCCCTCAGGTGAGAAAGCCGTGAGAGGCTTAGACTCCTCATCCAAAGATATCTGGTGATAACCCTGCTTTAAGTCTAGATTACTGAAGTACTTATTCTCACCTAACTGTGAAAGAATATGCTCAGTATTGGGCAAAGGGTAAGGATCTGTAACTATCTGCTTATTTAAATGTCTAAAGTCTAAGCAGATCTGCAAACTACCATCCTTCTTAACTACTGGAACTAGTGGTGAAGAATAAGGTGAACGAGAAGGCCTGATAATCCCGTCTATGTAAATCTTCAAGTTGCTTACGTACTTGATCATGCCACTTCGTTGGTATACGGTACGGCCTACGGTTCACTACCGGACCATCCGCACATATGTGATGATAAAAGTATGGTGAAGTAGTAAGTGGGTCCTCGGGTAATGCAAAAACATTTGGGTGTGTCCTTATTAGCCTTTTTAATGCTTCATTTTCCTGGCTAGAAGGAATCGTCATCTGATCTACCTCCATGTACAGTTTCCTGAGTCTATCCTCACTCACTACACTAGTGATCTGCTCTTCCCTTTGACTCACTTGCTCATCTCCCCACCTGACTTCTTTGTAAGGGGAAACAGTACCTACCCAATATTCCCCATCTATAAATATCCTGTCAGGGGTTAAATTCGCATACGCAATGGTGAAACATGTCCCTTCCCCAGTTGCCCCATTATCTACTGGACTTACAATACCTGGCCACAACACTGCCGCAATTAAACTACCAGTGTTTGGCATAAACATTCCTAGCTCCCACCCACTTAATGCTGTCTTTAACATTATTGTTCCGTATGTGTAAGGTTCCAGAATGTCTGTCTCATTCGTGACACAATGACTTGTCACAAAATCCTCTTCCTCGGATGGATGAACTGCTTCAGTTATCACAAAAGAAGGATTGAACTCTACGCGAGAAACACTCCCTCCCTCGGTCACCAAATCAAGTTCCTCTTCCCCGACCTTTATACATAGCGGGTTGGCAGTGATACTTAGGCTATGTGCGAATATGAAATCAACTCCCAAAATTATAGAAGCGGCTGAGGGTAGTTCCCTCACTACCACAAATTCCTGATTATATTTTTCATCACTGAATTGTACCTGGAAATTCACCGATCCTAATATGTCCATTGCATCACTGCTAGCGGACACCAAACCACCGCCTCGATAAGGTCGGAGATTAGTATCTGGCCCTGACGCAATTTCATCGGTCCGTTGGCTAATCAAAGATTTACAAGCTCCTGTATCCAGAAGTATCTCACAATGTAAATTCCCGCACATGCCTTTTACCACCACCAACTTCGCTACCTCATCACTTGTAGTGACAGTTATTAAGTTCCCCAGCTCGATTCTTCCGGCTTGTTTTTCTCTTCATCGGGTGACTTCGTCTTTTTTTTCTTCATCGGGTGACTTAGTCTTTTTTTTCTTCATCGGGTGACTTAGTCTTTTTTTTCTTCATCGGGTGACTTAGTCTTCTTCCAATTACATTGAGCTGTACTATGTGTGGTACTCTGACACTCCTTACATCTAGCTACTGGCTGTCCGGGATTATCTACACGGACTCCACAGTGCTCAGCTCTATGTCCCGTCATGGAGCAACAAAAACATCTGATCCTTTTCCTCTGCTCCTGTGACAAAGTGTCATATTTCCCCCTTTGGAGTGGCTTTTCTGCACGACATCGTTTAGCGAAGTGCCCTGGCTTCCCACACCTACGGCAATGATTATTGTCAGGTAAATTAGCACGGGAACTTGCACCTCGTGAGCCCTGATGAGTTTCTGAGCCACAGTGTACTGGCCCACTCGCACTCGTACGATTCCTCGCCCCAGTGTTCGGCTGAACCTTTGGCCTTGGCGACGCACTCGCATTGCCTGCACTTGGGTTCACAGTAGCAATCGTTCCCTGTTTCTTTTCCTTAAGTACATTGTCTTCTGACAGAGGCGAATTTGTCTTTTCTGCCCACTTGACTCCCTCCTTCGCTATCTCTACTGGGTTACTGTATTGGCTCTGAGGGATTTGTGCAACATATTGTTTAGGAAACATTTCCAAAAAAATATCGATAATGATAAGATTTACTGAATCCTGAAAACTTGCACGTAATCTGACAATCCTATCCCCCAGACTCTGTAACCTGTAGAAGTAGTGAAGTGGAGTTTCTCCGGGGTTCCTTTTTGCTGCAAGTAACTCCCGGTGTAATATCTCTAGACTCTCTTCAGTATAGTATTATTCCCGCACACTAGCTTTGAACTAATCCCAGTCCCCACGAGATTCCCGGATTAAAATCTCCATAATCTCTTGCGTAGAACCGAGTGAAAATGTCCTAGCCACTTCCATTCTCCCTTTCGTAGTCCACTTCTTATTATCATCGGTCCTCATCTCTATGTCATGTAACCAGATCATAACGTCTGGCTCCAATCGTTTTCCCGGATATTCCGTTGAGGAGTGAAATTTTGAACTACAAAAATATTTCATAGCCCCCAATTGTTGCATGGGATTCTTACTATTATATGAGATGGCCTGACAGTTGCTTTGATAATTGTGCAATATCTCCCCCTGTACTCCCTGTAGTGTTCCCAACACTACCCGAAGCGGTAGGATCATTAGGTGGTGTACTCATTGTGTCAGAGTCTTCAGAGTCTTCTATGTCAGAATCGTCAGAAACATAGTCAGAGTATCTGAATCAAATAATTTCTTTACTGGGTTTGGGTCGCCTTTCCAATCGGAGTGACTCATTTGCAGAAAAAATGAAAAGAAAAAATATTCACTATTCACTATTTCTTCCTTCCAGTTCCTTTAAGCTATTTCCTTTAATTATTCCCAACTCTGTTATTGCTAATAATTAAAATAACTATCTCCAGCGCTGTCATCATTTGTCGCACCCCTCCCTGAATACAACAATGATATTTATCCCGGGAATATTTAGCCTCCCTTATTTATTACTTTGGTAGCGTGAAACAATTGACACTGGCATGCGCGACTTCAATGTTCACTATTCATATATACTCAGAACTGGGAACTGGAAGAAATAAAAATGATATGGTTTTTCTGGGTTTTAATTATCAAAATATTATCTACAATACTGTATATTTACACACATGAAAATCATGAGGTATTTTTCCATCTCTTTTCACTTCACTTAAATATTCCGTGCTGGATACCGTTTATTACCCCCGCACTTAATCATCTACACTTAATTACTAACACGGTTATAATAAAGCACCCTTTTATTCACTTATTTAATTATATTATATTTTAAATATAATGAGTCACTGACACTGTTACATAAGTATCTTATCATTTAATACAATAAACATATTTAAATATTAAAATCTCCTCTCCTTCCGTTTCTGATCTAAGTAACTAGGAGCCTCTCTACTAGTCCCGACGATGGACAGATATTCCCACTGTTCACAAGTTGTACCCACGATTACACTAGCCTGTACTTTTACTTACAGTTAACAGGAGTACCCTCATTGTCAGTTGTTGGAACTACTGCTTCCTCTCGCTCGCAGCAAATCGATATCCCTCCCCTTCACGACTGCCTAACTCTCGCCAGTCATTTCGGTTACGTCTTCGCCCTGACGTCTCCGCTGCCCGGGGCTCACGTCTTCTCGCCACGACATTACCTCGACCTCTCATACTGTATGCCCTTTACTCCTTCTGTCCTGGCCTCGAGGGTTGCCGATGTTCACCAGCAGTTCACATGGTTGCGAGGTGGGTGATGGCTTCACCCACTCATCCACCACCTTCATCCACACGTCATCCGCGCGTCATCCATCGAAGAGGTTCGAGCAAATGCAGAGGTCAGCATGTTTCCCACGGTAGTAAATGCAGAGGTCAGCATGGGATGCAGAGGTCAGCATGTTTCCCACGGTAGATTTTGCTGTGTCAACATGGGTTCCCATGCCCTGCCTGACCTCTACCCTCACACCACTCCTCTTACTATCTCCTACTTTCTCTTACTCTCCCTCAACTTTCCTTCCTTTACTCCACCTCCCCATACCTATTGTCCGCAGCTATATGTGGAGCTAACATCAGGCTCCCTGTTCTCTCTCTTCTGTCCTTTTGTCACCCTAAACTCACGTCCAGCAGGTGCACTTGTATCCACACCTGTTACAGCTGTGTGTCTGATTACATCTGCCTGAGGAGAGCCATGTCGGCTTCCCGACACCTTCTAATTAATAAATTTACAGTTCGTTATTATTTAGCTCTGTTAAATGTAATACTCATCTTTAATTTTCCCACATTTAGCACACTTTCGGTACTCCAAGTAAGCACAACTCCTTATATTAATCACGACTGGTATTTAGGCCAGTTCTTTGGTATTAATTCTTAAATCCGTTGTGCCAGCAAGGAGTCTGCATCAGCAAGAGTCTGTTTATCATCATTATTATTTACTGTATGTTAAGGGAAGAATAACTTTCTCAGAGGCCAACAGTACAGTAATACTGTACAGTCATCTTGAGCGATTAGTCTCTGCTGTGTACTGTTGAGAAAGTTTATAAATTTCTCGACTCCAAAGACTTGGCGAAGCAAGCCAGCATAAGAGTGAAATCGCCACTTGATTTCACGAGTCGATTCTTTTGTGACAATCGACAAGATCGTTATTAATACTTTCCATAGACATATTCTCATTTCCCTCGTGACTATGTCTTCACATTTATTCATATACAAGCCTATTCTCATTTTCCCCCTGACAATTACCACCTCATCACTTCTGTTTGTTTCTTCCTCTAGCTTCTTTATTTCTTTGTCCTCCACCTCAGGAATCACTTTCACTGTGAATTTTGTCATTGGAGAGACCGTGGAGCAACATGTCTTTACTGGCCAGGTTACTGCTAACAGGTGAATTGTCGAGTGTAGGGGGAAGGGGGGGTCATGTGGGGCGAGGCAGCATCCCTGCTTGACAGCCTGTAGAGGAATTTCTCTAATCACCCACGAATCTTGAAAAATGTGCAAACGATGGGCCTTGCAATTGCCTGACGTATGATACACGTCGGTGGGTCTGAACGTGAAAAATAGCGGTGACGTGCGTCATACGTCGGGGAGACTGAGCGGGTTAACCAGCAATTATGAAACATCAGTTACAACTGAACAACCCAGCACATACGATGACATTAAAAAGAAATTATTACATAGAGGAATAATTTATGGTCGCATATGAAACAAAGATAGGTGAGACTGTCACAGCAAATGCCACAATGCAGCATTTTCATGATCTAGGAATCGATTTAAACTCCTTCTACATGTAAAACATCGAGCAATATAGAGCACAGTTACTGTTCTCTAAGAGCTAGTTTATAATACTCATCATCACTATCATTTTCCTCTGCATAACTGATTTAGTTACTTAAAGTTATTTTCTCGGTAGGTAACGATGAAGAGACATACTGCATGGATACTCCTGTATATAGCAAGAGGATTGGCTCACTTACACCCTCAACATATATTAAGACAAGGGTGCCTTATTGCCCCAACAGCCTCGACAGCAGTTGTAAAAGATGTAATGAGAAACGAAATTAGTCTGGATACTATCAGCGACTTTCTAATGATGTTGGAGAACATTGCTCTTAGGACTTTCGGAGCAGTTACTAGACCGCCGTCAGAAGCTCATCACTCAATGGAAGTAACTGAATTCATGAAGGTGGCAGAATGGAAACTGGAAGAAGCAAAAACCCTCATGCCTACCATAATCGAGGATATCCCATCATGTGGGACTGGGACACTTAGGGACACAAACAACATCCCACATACACATGACAGACGGATTTTTTTTTCCCCCGATGAAGGTGAAGCAATTATATGTAAATTTTTTTGACTGGCTACAGAGAAAGATTTTGAAGAAATAAATAGCAAATTTAATAGGATAGCTTAAATCCTGACATATCCACAGAAGCAGCTGATGCACTGAACACTGCAATGATGACGATTGTGAAAAATATCAGACAGGCAGAAAAAACAACTCAATAAAGTGGACAAAAATAAATGCACTGGAAGGCAATATGACACTTTTCCAAAACTTCTCAGTGGCCATGGAACAGATTGACATAATAATACTTCAGTTTTACAACACCAGGGCTCGTTATCAAGCTTTCATGACACTATTGCCAATCATGATTATGCAACATCACCATTAGCTTACTGCCAATTAACGATTTTCGTCAAATAATCAGTCAAGACATGCTTAAACATGGTTTAAAGCCGTTTTTTTAGGGGGGAAAAATCATGCTATATCACCCATACCTTGAAGGAACTCACCCTGACATCAATAATAGTTCATGTACCATTCATGACAGACGATCTGTTCACAGTCAGTCAAATATTCCCTTTCCCTGCTAAGACAGATGATACATTGGTCACCATCAACGCTAACACAGAACTCATCATGGCCTCTAAGAAACGGGACACTGTCATCTTCGCTAGTGAATCAACAATTGAACGAAAATGTCGCACATCGTCACATTCTTGTCACCTTTGTCCTGGGTACATCTTCACATTTCGGCCAGCTGGAACAGTCCCTTGTGAAATGGCTATCATAAGAGACCATGACATTCATCAGCACTGCAACTTCACATTTGCTCCAGATAAACTCACCCATCGTCAACACATCGATCATTCACAGTTCTTTTACTTCACTCATAACACATCAGTCTTCTTAATTTGTCCAGATACACCACCATCTCATACTTCACCATCAGGTCTATACCTAG